>SNQJ01S0049729.1:25947-45205 GCA_010110895.2 Picea sitchensis
AGAACAATAGTTCTCCCTTGCACCACCCTGCCACCCTGGTTTCTCTGGCTGCAACCAGATGGAAGCTACAACTCCCTTTGTTCAAGCACCCACTTGAACCTCCGGGGACAACAATACTCGCTAGCACCTCCCTACCACCCTGAAATGTAAATCTTTTCTATTAAGACTTATTACAGCGATATAAAGTTCTTCAATGGCTTACCGGTCACATCATTGTTCTTCTACACTGCGTTTCTCTATCTGCATCAGTGTCTTCTGCACACTCCTTGTGCTTTCTGTTCGTTTCCTTTTATCCTATCTATTCCATATCTCTTCAATGCACCATTCCCCTTCTGTGCATTTCTTTTGTTGCGCACTACCTCCTTCTTCACACCTCAATCCCTCACAACAACAACAACCTCCATCTCTTCTTTTTTTTGCATACTTATAGTCTCTGTCCTCTTTGTGCATGCTCTCTCGCCATGCTTCTGCATCCTCTCTCCATGTCGAGTGCTCTGCCTGATCATCATGGCAACTCTTCAGCTTCTCTGGCAGTTTCACCCTCGCATCCATCATCACTGGGTATTATCTCGATATTCCTCAGCTTCTCTGGCAGTTGATACTCTTTGTATTCTCTGTCATAGACGATCTCATCCTCTGGTAGAAACCGTCATTTGTTTCTAGCAGTTACATTGTGAAGTGCAAAAGTATCCCTTCGATCTTATTCAAATTCATCTGCACCGTTGAATTGACTTCATTGAATCTTGCATTCATTTCTCCATTTTATCCATATAGTTCTTTCGTGATTTCACTTTTTGGCACTTCGGCGTTCCTGTGGTGATGAGTTCTTGATGCTCCATGTCCCAGTATCCGAAGCTCCGAAATGGAGCTTGGTTGCACTAGCTCCGATCATTTTGGCATTTCTCATTTCGGCCTTTCATGATTCTTGCGATGAAGAGTCTTGTCACTTGACTCTTCCAACTCTCGGTATCCGAAGCTCCAAAATGGAGTCGGATCAACAGTCCACACCCTATATGATTTGACGGTCCAGATCTCTTCATGATTTTTCACATCACGATTTCGGCATTCTTAACGTGAGAGTTCTTGACAACTCCAACTCTCAGTTTGAAAACCTCCGGTATGGAGTCTTTGACATTTCACGATTTCACATTTCGCGAATTCAGGTTTTGTGACTTCGGGACTCCTGTAGTAAGAGGTATTGACATCCCCAACTCTTGGTATCTGAAATCATCCTCCTTCTTTCGAGATTTCGGCGTCTCACATTTCATGACTCCGGGACTCCTGTGGTGAAGTGTTTTGACACTTCAACTCCCGGTATCCAGAACTGTCTCCTACTTTCAGGATTTTGGCATTTCTCATTTCACGATTCTGGGACTCCTATGGTGAAGTGTTTTGACACTTCAAATCCCGGTATCCGGAACTGTCTCCTACTTTTGGGATTTCAACGTTTCGCATTTCACAATACCGGGACTCCTGTGGTGAAGTGTTTTGACACTTCAACTCCTGGTCTCTGGGACTCTGAAATGGAGTTATTTCCCTGTCTGTAAAACTCTTGTTGATGTGCCTCTTTCAGGATTTTTGGATTCTGGATTTCGCAACTCTGGGACTCCTATGTTGAAGAGTATCAACTCTTGACTTCTCAATCTCCCGATATCTGAAACTCTGAAATGGAGTCGGATCAACGTATTCTGGTGTTTCACATTTCTCTATTTCAGCATTCTATCGTGAGTTTCTTCCTTGACTCCTCCAATGCCCATTATCTGAAACTCTGAAATGGAGTTTACGCTTCTAATCTTTCCATGCAATTATCCCTGCGTTACTGATATTCTTTGTCTGCCTGTTTGTCATCAAATAAACAAGCACACTCTTGCAATCTTCATGCACCTATGCACTATCTCTTATGAGCTGATGTTGTCCCTATTTTTCCATCACTGCTTACTCTGATCTTGCCATCAATGACAAGTACATCTGCCTGAAAACATGCCAACAACTTATTTGCTACGAGATAGGTACTAAACTCTTGACCTCCCTTCATCAAACTGACTTCGTGCATATATCTGACCATATTCATGAGTGGAGACGATGATGAAGGATGATAAAAGCAATCATTCCTGACCAATTATTGGCGGAGTGGTTTACTAAATCACTTTTACCCCTGATCACTCATGATGTCTCTATGGGTGGTGTAGTCACCGAGGAAGAAACCATTGCTCGAGCTCAATACTTAGATTTGGTTTATTCACAATTTAGTACTTTGTATGAGTTGCTTCTAAATGTTTCTCGAGATAATGACGACCCATCAAAATCATCATCCTCGTCTCATGCGGATGGTGTTATCGGTTCTGTCAAAACTCAATCTACTTCCTAGTCGACTGCATTCTCCTCTACCTCCCCCCAAACACAGATCTCTGAGGTGAATGCAGTTCAATCTACCCCTTCACAACAATCCAAAGGTAAAAAGAAAGAAAAAAATAAACCAAAAAATACTAATAACAATGAACAACTGAAAAATCAATCTCAAACACCTGCTACCGAAAAGAAACCGCACTGGAAACTAAAATTCCCGTGTATCAATTGTGGTGATGATCACTACACTCGAGACTATCCACATCACGATGAAGTGGCCAAAATTTTCCAGGGAAATTCACAACCCACTGTGCTTACTCAGCCTTTTCCACAGCAGCAATGTTATGGTTTCTCAAACCCCCTCTCTAGGGGGTAGTTCCAGCCATCCTTCCCATGATGAAGCCTCGACAAGTGCCAATATTTACATGTTTAATGGGATTAATTTGACCACTCGCTCTAAGATGTACAACACACCAGCTAAACCTGACAAAGACAAGGTCACTAACAATTCTTTACCGGATCCATCAACATCCTTTGTTAGTCCTCCATCTATTAGTCCTCCATCTAGACCACTTCAGATTGAGAAACCTTCGTTCGACTCTATATTACGCCCTCCTAAGAGCACAATCCATAAATCTACCTTTAATCGTAGTTCACGTGCCAACCAGAACTACAACATTGTTGAAGATTTGGCTCAAGCACCATGTGTTATGTCTGTGTTAGAAGTTCTACAGCATTGCCCCAGTCAACGTAGAATGCTCTTGGCTTATATTGGCATTGTTGATCCTGAGTCGTCTAACAATATCATGTTTAACCTGGAAAATTATACATCTCGACTCTCCCACCAACTTGCTTTCCAAATTGATGTTGTTGTTCACAATCAACAAATTCACCGAACCATCTTGGATAAGGGAGCCTCTACTTGTGTCATGTCTTTAGCATGTTGGAAAAGTTTAAAATCACCCACACTTAACAAATCTCCAATGATGTTACACACATTTGATGGGAAAGGTTTTCATCCCCATGGGCTTTTACAGTCCCTGCCTGTCCAGTTGGGCAGCAAAACCGTCACTGTTGATTTCGAGGTGGTCAATGCTCCCCTCGATTACAAATTATTACTTGGAATAAGTTGGTTTTATGTTGTGACTGTCGTTGCCTCGTCGGTGTTTCGATGTGTACAATTTCCTCATCAGGGAAAAATTGTCACTATCGATCAGTTAGATTTTTGTACACCCGACGCTTGTGCTCCCGCTACCAACAATATTACATTCTTGGGAGATCACAAGATCACATATTAAAGTGTTGGTGTTGTCTTGATGAAATATTCTAGCCTTATGGGTACCTTCCCTACACCACTTCCACCGACTACACATCATATTGCCACCGTCGATATGATTTTGACCATGGCTTATCAATCTTTGGAATCATCTAACTCTTGGATTGTACCTAGTCCTTTGGAATTTGATGCACTAGGTGAAACTGTGACACTTAATCCAGCCGAAACCTCATACGTTGCTATCCAATCCACCTCTCCCTCCTCGGATGACCAACATCTCTTGGCACTTGACAGTTATTCAATGCCATTGTGGTTAAAGTCCTTGTGGTATGCAATCGACTACATTTCCCCAATTTTTCACTCTGATGAATCTATTATGGAAATGTTGAGCATTGACAAGCTACCTCGAGATGATAACCATCATCGATCCTATTTTCTTCCCCCTCGTGAAGAAATTTGGGAAGATATGCACTATATATTCCCTCCTGATGTTGATTTTCTGTCATCTCCCATGACTTCAACTTCTGATGATTTGGATCCGGTAGTTGACATGGTGATCCCTTCGGTAGGGATATTTGATCCTAATCTCCCGGTCACGACCCTCAACATGTGTTTCTTCCAAAATGATTTTCTTCCATCTAATGAAGATCTCTTGGAAGCCATGATCGAGTTTTGTCCCTTGACATGGTGTCCTTCCATAGTGTTATTCTATTGGAATCCATGATCAAGGAGAGGTCACGATCATAGTTTCTCTTCTCTATAGCAAGCTCGTTAAAAAATGAAACAAAAGATTTGAACATAGTTTTTCTTTTATGTAGCAAGCTCGTTAAAAAATGAAATAGAAATCTGGGGATTGAACCCAGAGCCTTGAGCATAGTTATTTTCCTATGTCAAGCTCATTAAAAAATGAAACAGTCACCTCTCTTGTCGAGTCGAGTCTTTCTTTAGGTCTCGTATTTGAAACTTCATTTCATCCACCCTTATCCTTTTTCTCCATCTAGTAGATAAATTGGTGACAACCTCAAAGTCGGTGAATGAATTGAAGTTTGAGGGGCATGTCTCCAGCCTTTGATGATCATTCTGGAGTTAAGCCACTAGATTTCAATCTCAGGGCATACTGAGCTCAGTCTTTGTTCTTTCTCGTGCTCATAAATACATGAGAATGCAACCGAGCAACCTTTTATCTCTTTTTCAGGCTCGCATGGATATACGAAAAAGGAACCCCTTGGAGTCGTCTTTAAGCTCTTTTCAGACTCTCTAAACATGAAAAGATTGTCGAGTGATCTTGCTTCCTTTCCCACTCATTAAAAGGTTTGAAAGGGTGTCTTTCGAGTGATAATTTATCTCTTTTTCATCCTTGCGAGACTAATATTACGAAAAAGGACCACATTGGAGTCATCTTTAAGTCATTTTAAAACTCTCTAAATATGAAAAACAACCTAGTTTACCTTCTCTGGACTCGTTAAAAAAATCATACATTGAAGGGCCCATATGGGATCGAACCCTTACTTCTTCTAGTTCGTTAAAAAAAGGAAGAGGAACTTACTGAAGGTGAGTTATATCGAGAATGTGTTACCCTCCTCGAGCTCATTAAACCAAAAAGAGGTACTTGTCTATCTGGATGGGGGAAAAAATTGAAATAAGCAAGCCAAGCAGTTTTTGAGAACACTACCAGTAACTCTTACGGTCACCCTTGAACATGGAACTTTGTCTTTCCACACATTTTAATCCACTGAACCTCTGCACTGAACCAATCCTCTAATTTTATTTTACTCCTTTGGGTCACCTAACGAACGTCATAGAATCCACTACATCATCAATTTTTGGTCCATGTCACGTTTATGTTGTTGTGCCTCAGTGTTCAAGGGAAGTATCTGCCTCGAGAATCAGTCATCACAAATATCTTGTTTTAATACCCGTGTCATTCCATGTTCATTTGATCCACCAATTACATCTCTTTGTTTGTTTCGTTTCATTGATGGGGATACATCAAGGCCCTCCTTCTACGAGTCTATTCATGTCGACTTCAGCACATTATCCAAGAGTGAGACTTAGAAACCAGTTAGTACTTTGGGACCTGCATGCCTCAATGGCAGTCCTCCTCACATCCGACAGTGGGTTTACATCATTGACCCCTTATTGGATGATTCCACGGATGTTCAACTTCAGCTCATCCATTCCAATTCGTTGGAATGTACTAGAGTACCTTGGGAATCATTGACATCAATGGTGATCTCCTTCGCACTTGTTAACGGTTTACCTCATTAACCAGTAATCAAGTGGTTTCTGCCATGTTCGACATCAGGACATCTGTTCACATGGTTAGATTCATACTACATTGGGATCGGTAAGAAGACCTTGGGTTGACTCATCACTCTTATATATACTTTTCCCAGGTTCCGAAGGAGTTTTCTTTTGAACTATGACACATATATTGTTACATAGATCCACTTTGTATTGGTCGTGGCTATGTCTTGTCATCTCATAGATCCACTGTGTATTCTTTGTGGCTACGATCAGTTCAGGTCATAGGAGTATAGATCCACATTGTATCTTCAGTGGCTATACCTTTTTTTCAATATAATTATGGATATGCAATGTATTTTATGGTGGCCATACCTAAAAAGTCTTTATCACTCAAGCATAGGTATGCCTTCCTTGGGTTTGAAACATGTCATAATATTTGTTTGATGGTTGTGTGCATCTTTTTCTAGCCTCTCTGCATCCATACCCTTGCTCGAAAAATTCTACAAATTAATTCAGTCATCATCATCTTTTGACTTTGCACTTTGGGGGGCAATCTGTTACACATCAAAATTACTCAATTCAATAGTGTCACAAGTGCCATTGTTACAAGTGTTGTAAGTGTCGCATCTTGTCTACAAGTGTCGCATCTTGACCACAAGTGTTGCAAGTGTCACAAACATATTTCCTATGTCATGCCTCTAATGACATCACATGGACACTTAAAACACCTCAAAGAGTAGTTTTGAAGAAGAGAAATCAGTTGACAAAGAGTACAAACCTTTTTCCACTAAAAAAACCACCCAAATATCAAATTTGTAGGGAAGCACTCCCCTATGCACTTCTAGGGAGTGTTAACACTCCCTGGACCTCTTTGGGGGAGTGCTACAATGCTCTGTACCCCATTTTGGGGGAGCTCTACCCTTTCTAAGCGAGTTTTGGTTTGTTGAGACAAATTAGGGAAGAATCCCCTCAATTTATGAAGGTGGTTGGAATCGAATAGAAGGTCAAGGCATGATATTAGGGAAGATCCTTTGTTATTGGATAAATTTGTAGGTGCGGACACTAACCGATCTCCCTAGATCCACCTGGATCTAGAACAAAGCAAGACAGAACATGACTCTTTCCCTAGATTTTGACCATTGAATTAACTAGGAGGCAAGAACAAATAACATACCTTATTATCGCTTCCTATGGTATTTGTTGCTCCCACTTCTCTCCAGTTCTCTCGTGCAGCCAAGACCTAGACAACACAAACCAACCAAAGTGAAGATAGCACAATCTATTCAACAGTCAATCTATGTATATGATCAAGGAATTATACAATAAAGTGGAAATAGCTTTATGGGAAAGGGACATGCTATTGTATCATATTAATGGAAAGTAAATATTACAACCTGAGCCTTGATGTCGCAAACTTCCTTTCGATGGCCCTTGGCTTTGACACACACACTTGCTCAATCCTTGCATGAAGAAGATCAAATCCTCTTGATAGACCTGCTAGAGTCTTCAAGCTATTTTTCAATGTTGAGTCCTTCACACAATTCTTTCACCAATTCTCCAATGAATCTTGCTTAACCTTTTCCATGAGAATTCCCTCAATATATAGGAGAGAATTAATTAGTTACTTGGATAAGATTGATCCCAAAATATCATGGAATCCAGTACTAGGATAACCATTCAAATGCCAACTCATCCTTCTAGAAGATTCCCTTCTAGAAACGTTGATAATTCATCTTTTTCCATTCTTTAGGAAGAGTTCACACCCTAGCAGTTCAACACAGTGCGAACTTCTCGCACCCTGGCTTAAGGAAGCCTACGAGAATCAAGCATTCTCGCAGGCAAATATGCTAGCAGCCTACGAACCTTCTTCAAAAATGATATTTCTGGAAAGAGAAGAAAGTAACTTTTCTCATGAGAAAATTATTATGAAGAGCCTGAGTACACCATCATCAATACATCATCATGATGACCAAAATCATGGGTAACAGAATGCCCCCCAAAGTATGAGGTTGGAACCAATGACAGCTGATAGACTTTGTAAGTTGCATGTGTGTGTAGGGAACCAAGAGCACACCTAATCGGAAACCTGCGAACAACCAAGCATCTGCAGAATATCATATATATCAATTCTAAGGTAGGCATTCCCATACTCAGATCATAAATGGATATCATTGTAGACCTGGATCATGGCCACCAATCATACACTATGGATCCATGCCATCAAAATATAGCATAGCCACCATGAATACACTGTGGATCTATGCAAGAAATTTCAAATCAAGATCACATAGCCACGAGACATACACAGTGGATCTATGTGTCGCAAATCATACATACTCCATTGCAACCTGGATCACAAAGATGATATCCAGGGTCTTCAATCTCGTCACCCAAAGTATGAATCTAACCATGTGATTACACGTGTCAAAGACGAACATGGCAGAAACCACTTGATTACCGATCATTGATGTAACCGTTAAAAAGTGCGAGGGAAATCACCATTGATGTCAATGACTCCCAAGGTACCATAGTACAATCCATCGAATGTGAATGAATGAGTTGAAGTCGAACATCCAATAGAATCTTTCAATCAGGGGTCAATGATGTAAACCCATTGTCGAAAGCGAAGAAACCTGCCATTGAGGCATGCAAGCTCCAAGGTACCAAATAATTTATAAGTCTTGATTCCAGATAATGAGCTGAAGTCGACAAAACAAAACTCGTCACAGGAGGGCCTTGATGTATCCCCCATCAATGACACGAAATGAGTAACAGATTTTTGAAGGTGAAATAGAGTAGGACTGGACACAGGGAAGGCCAACATGGAGAGAATGGATAACTACAGATGGCCGACTCAATATAGGCTTTAGATGGACTTCTCTTGAACATATGAACGACATGACCAATTATTTGGCAGCATTGACTCAAAGATGAAATAGGGAATGACCTTGTAGAAAATCGAATGAGAGACAAATCGATTTCCCAAACTAGATTCAAATATAATGAATAGGGGGTGTCATGTTCAAGAGAGACACTTACTGCCAATCAATACGAAGATGAAAACATATCCCTTTCCCAAATTTTCACCCACCATTTCTGGCGAGTACCTCTTTATTTTTACGCAAGCTTGAGGAGGATAACATATGCTTGTTGATGTAAGCTCATCCTTCGGATGAGTCCCTCGGAGTATGTTTAACGAACCCTAAGAAGGAGTGGTTTGGTCCCATCACGGGTCTGTCAATGTTTGTTTAACGAGTCCAGAGATAGAAAACTCGAAGGTTTTTCAAGATTATAGAGTTTGGAAAAAACACTTAAAAGAGAACTCTCGCAGTTCCTTTTTCGTAAAATAGTCTGAATGAGACCGAAAAAGAGATAAATTATCATTCACCAGACGCTTACTTCAAATACTTTATCGAGCGTGAAAATAGCAAGGCCGCTCGGCGATCTTTTCATGTTTAGAGAGTCTGAAAAGAGCTTAAAGAGGACTCCAGGGGGGTTCCTTTTTTGTATAACCTTGTTGAGCCCGAAAAAGTGATAAAAGTACGCTCGATCGTGTTCTCATGTATTTACAAGCGCAAGAACGGACAAAGACCACGCTCGAGGTTTTTTTATATAAAAACCATAAAAGACAATCAAAAACACGCGATAACAAAGAAAAACATGTTCGTATCCCCTTATTTGATCATCAAATCCATCACGCCTACAAGAGTTACACTCAAGATGACATTAGGGATTAGGGTTTAATAGATAAATAATCATAAAAAACCAAAATGATATAGTAAAAGTAAATAAAAGGAGTAAATACTCTTTTAACCACATCATTTTTACATTTCCACTATTGAGCTCAAAAAACCCCTCTTTTACCCTCCAAGTTCGGCGTTAGATTGTGGGAGCTACGAGAGACCATTCAGCAAGCCGTCTGCGATAGTTAGGTAGGCTCTTTGTCATGAACACTTTCATGGTTTAATTTTGTAATTCCATTGGTTAAATTTTCATTTTTAAGTTGATTTTTCAAGCCCTACATGCGTGCTGCCATTCTCGCAAGCAGGCTATATGAGGCCTGTGAGAATGAGGCGTTCTCGCAGGTGAGCCTAAGGCTACTTGCAAGGTTCTTGCACTGTGCACACAAGGCACCTACGAGAACCGCAAAGCTCAAAAAAAAAATTAAAATTTAGCCAATGAAAAAGAATGGATTCATGAAAATAGTTGCTAATCTCCTTGTTGTGTCTCTTATGCAGATAATTGGCCATCAACATGGTGCTTGAATGGTGCGAAAGAGAACATGAAGAAGACAATGCAATGGACAAAAATCATCCACCTACTATATCTACTTTGAGAGACTGTGGGCTCATGAAGTACTTTCGCATCCCGGGCATGAGGGCCCAAGTCAGACTATTAGAGTACCTAGTGTGTATGTGGGACCCTGATCAGTAGATGTTTCGTGTGGGGGTCCACACACTGTCCTTAGACATTGAGGACATTTACTTTTTGACTCGTTTGTCATGGTGGGGGTACTATGTGAGCCTAACATGTAGTAGAGGTGGTGGACTAAAGATGAGTGAGTACTGCAATTTACACTGTGTTCCCCGAGGCTAAGAGAAAGAAAGGAAAAGTAGCTATATGGGGGGTACGAGACATGACCCTCCGTACTATCCTTTTCACTATAGCTCGGATGGCTGGGAGTTCTTCTCCTCACATGGCGTTACAGAGTTAATTCCAGTATGCTATTGAGTGTACTGAGTCTCGAGTGTTCAACTGGGAAGATGTTGTGCTTCGCAGTATAAAAAAGCAATTGACCAAATGTAGGCGAGGTGACCTGAATCAATTCGGGTATGGATCTTTGCTTGTATCCTTCTTCCTTGAGCGGGTCCCATTACTGAGGCTACAGGTGGAGTGGAATTTACCGGCTCCCAGGGATCTGTGGATGCTGAGATGGTGTCGTCTCATGGCCCGGCACGTAGTAGGACCGATCATCAAATATGATGATACTTTCTTTGACTAGCTTCAACCACAGATGTTGATGGTTGATGACTATACTAATGTTGGGCTGGATTTTCGAGGAGATCCAGATTTGGTATTGCCAGAGGATGCTCAATGGGGGGACCTTGGTAAGAAGTACACACATTTTTTTCTTTTCAAATGTTTTTGTGAATTTTTATCATATTCAAATGTTTTTGTTTTATACGTTCGTCCTAAGACTAATACAAAATCGTTTGTTGATAACACAGATGTTGTACCTTACAGACCTCCTGGAACTTCTCCCATCCAGCGGCGAGGAGAGGTATCGGCAGCACCACAGTATGTTGAGGATTATCAAGTGGTTGAACAGAATCTAGAGGGCCTGACTGCAGACATTCCAGATATGACTCTGGAAGAGGTTCCACGACACGATCAGTGTCATACTGTAGGAGTATCAGCATCCATGAGTCGAATGCTCCATAGGGTTGCTAGAAAATTCATGTGTTACCATGAACGTAATCCATGACATCACTTTGTAGAATCTATGAGCTTCAAATTTTGACATTTTGGTCTTCAGACAAACTTTTGTAAAAAAATCTTTTGATCATTATATATACAGACAGCTTCTACCAATTTACTTTATATTGTGTGAATTTCGATGTGTTTGATTTATAAATGATTCAAATGTCTATCCAATACATAATTATCCAATGCATCTGTTAATTTATTTAGACATCTAGGAATATGTTGATATTCAATATTATCAAAATAACGTTCCAAGAGGCGAATTCGCAAATACACCCGTAACAAAGTAGGACTTTGAATAGAGTAGATATTACGTAACTGTAGTAATACAAGCTGCGATTCAAGTCGCACAACCAAATGATGAATTTCGAGTGAGATAGCATCAACCAATAATTCAATAACGGCGTTATACTCTGCAATGTTGTTGGTTGCACGGCCGAGGCACAGACCTCGTAAAGAGACAAGTTCGTTTGTAGGGGCATAAATTGCCCACACAGCAGAAGCAAGGTTCCGAGTACTACGGCTAGCGCCATCAGCAAAGCCAATATAGGGTAGCGAAGACTACGACATATGGAAATCAAACACAATGTCACATAAGGGAAGAGACCAGATAACGACAAAAGAAAACTATAGTAACACACAAAACGTATGATACAATAAAAATACAAGTACTTGTGCACAGATGATTTATGCATAGTACTTCTTCAAGTACAACCCATTCCTGGGATCACTCAAAGGGATACCATCGTAATCTACCAACTCATATGCTCCTTTTTCCAAAACTCGGTGAACGATATAAGGACCTCGCAACATGGGTTCGAATTTCCCTGCTCCTAACAAATCTCGATCCTGTTCATAGAGAAGAACAAGATCACCTTCAGAGAAAATGCGAGGCTTGACATGCTTGTCATATTGGGCCTTGACACGCTTTTTATGGGCTTATATTACTAAGGTGGCATCACGTCAAGCTTCTTCAGCAGAAGTATTGGGTAGGAGTTCAACAGCTAGTTGCAAAGAAGATATCTCGCATTCTACAAGGAGAATGGCTTCCATACCATAGACTAACTGAAAAGGTGTAAACCCAGTAGCAGACTTGACGGATGTCTGGTACGCCCACAATGCCGAAAACAACATTGTGTGCCAACTTGTTTTATGAATCCCTATCATCCGTCGAAGCATAGTTATGAGAACTTTGTTGATCTCTTCGACCTGGCCATTAGCTTGTGGATAATAGGGCATTGAGTTATCATGGCGAAGACCCAACTTTTCCGTAAGTTCAAACATCATAAAATTCCTAAAGTGGCTACCGTGATCAGTGACGATAGCTTGGGGAACACCAAAATGAGCTATGACGTGACTAAAAAGAAACAAGGTTGTGGTCTTTCCAGTGTTGTCAAATGTCGGCATCGCCTCGGTCCATTTCGTAAAGTAATCAATGGCTACAATGATGTAACCATGCCCCCCGACCGAGTGAGGGTGACATGTCATGAAATCAATGCCCCATTTCACAAATGGACCAACTAAGACCACAGGATGAAGAGGAGTAGGATGTGACCAAATTTTCTGGTTGTAGGTCTGGCAGGCATGGCATTTATGAACGACACTAATGCAGTCGTTAAACAAAGAAGGCCAAAAATACCCTGTGCGTAAGATCTTCTGGGCAGTAGCATACCCAGACATATGACCACCACATGCTCCAGAATGGCATTCATTTAGATATTTCTCGGCTTCGTCGAACGTTAGACAACGTTGAAAAACAGAGTCAATCCCCCGACGATAAAGAGTATCCCCGAGGATAATGTATTGACGAGCTTGATAGCGTATGTGACATCGTTCAGTACTAGACAAAGTAGGCCGGAAATTCTGGGTTTGGAGATATATAATGATATCCCCATACCAAATATCATCAGTGCTAATAGAAAAAGAGATTCATCGGGTAATGAATCAACTGCTACATTTTCCATTGCAGAATGAGGAAAATTGCATATCAACTCAGCAAAAACTAAGGATTTCTTGGACTTGGCTCGGTCGAATTCCAAATCAAACTCTTGGAGTATCACAATCCATTTGGAGTATTTTCCCCCTAGCAATTGACGTGTCAAAATATGTTGCATAGGGTTGCAATGAGAAATCACCGTAGTCTTGCGTGAGAGGATATAGTGCCGGAAGCGTTGGACGGCTTGAACGGTAGCCAAGGCCAGTTTTTCGACATGTTGATACTTTATTTCAGTGGGTGTAAGACTTCGACTCAAGTAATAAATAACATGTTCGTCGTGCGCATCATCCTCTTGGACGAGAACCATGACAATAGTGTACTCCGAGGCAGCAAGATAAAGGAAATAATCGTGACTGTAATCGGGGGGGAAGAGAAGCGGAGCTTGTGTCAGGGATAACTTCAAAGCTTCAAAAGCATTGTTGGCAATGGTATCCCAGACGAACTCTGAATCCTTCTTTAATAGCCATGTAAATCCACGAGTAATCTCGGCGTAGATTGGGATAAAACGATGAAGAAAGTTTGCTTTCCTCTACAAACTTTGCAATTGGTGAAGTGTAGAAGGAGGAGGGAGATTAAGAATCACCTCAACCTTCAAAGGATCCACCCGGATCCCTTGACGTGAAACGATAAAACCTAGAAGACGGTTGAATTCTACACAAAAGACGCATTTATGAGGATTTAAACGGATCCGGTAGAACCGACAGCGAACGAAAATGGCCCGGAGGTGGGTTGGGTGATCGACTCTGTGCATAGAATGAGCGGGCAAATCGTCCAAATAGGGTTGAACGATATGTTTGATATCATGAAAAGCATAAGACATAGCGTGTTGAAAATTTGCGCCCGCATTCTTAAGACCGAAAGGGTGTTTCTGATAGGCAAAAGTACCCCAAGGACAAATAAAAATAGTCTTATGTTGATCCTCAGGAGCAATGTTAATTTGATTATAGCCGGAGAAACCATCCATGAGAGAGAAGATTTCACTTCCGGTGCAATCATCGAAAATCTGATCGACGAAGGGGGTTAGGAAAGTTGTCTTTGGGACAAGCTTTGTTAATATCCCTATAATCAACACATACATGAATGGTGCCTCCTTTTTTGTCAATCAGGACAGGATTGGAAACCCAGTCTGTAAGAGCCACCGGATAAATAAAGCCAGCTTTCAGAAATTTCTCAACTTCGAGCTTGATAGCAGCTACTTTATGTGGGTGAACTGTACGAAGGCGTTGTCGGACGGGTTTAGCATCGGGGTATGTCTTTATCTCATGTACAACAATTGCAGGGTCGATACCTGGCATCTCTTTGTAGCTCCAGGTGAAGATGTCATGAAATTCTTTGAAAAGGGACGTATAGGTGACTATTTCGTCTGAGGACCACGAAGCTCCAATATGGACATTTTCGATGATTCCAGGTTTAACGGATATGTAAATGGGAATCGTGGGCGAGATATTACTTAAGTTCCCTTCAGCAAACACATCGTGTGTAGTTTCGGGAACCGTCGACATAACAACAACGATTGACGGAGTCGAAATCCGTTGGTAGTTCTCAAGAGTATGTTGCTCCAAAAAAAGGATGGAACGATGATGCCCATCAGCCCAAGGGGTGTCCTCCATGATGTACATGATCATCTCGTCAGTGGGAAAAATAACACGAAAAGGATCGAGAAACAACTCATCAAGAGAGGGAGTAGAAGGTGTTGCCAATTGAATGGCTTGATAGGCAGACTCAACCAGACTTAACGGCATTGCGTTGCCTTAACGAAGATGATCTCCAAGGTCAGGGACAATCCAAGGGTCCTATGATGTAGGAAGTTCGTGAGGCACGGTGGAGATCATGTGGACAGAAGCAACAGACGAGTGTGGAACATCGGGCGGTGGAATGGGGAAAGTACCCATTAACGAGGAGTCCTTTAAAAGGCCTACACCGACATTCTCATAACCCAGTGGGGTTTTAGCAATAAGCGGTACGTTGCCAGTACAAGTATCAAAATTGATGAAAGCGAGTTGGTCGACGGTAACAACCTTTCCTTGATGAGGGAAACGTACCACATGGAAAAGTGTCGACACAACGGCGTGCATGGAATTGATCCAGCTGCGGCCAAGCAAAATATTATAATCAAGTGGAGCGTCAAAGACTTCCACTTCAACTTGAACCGTCTTACCTTCTAACGTGATGGGAAATGAAGGAAGAACACCGTAGGGTTTAAAACCAAAGACATTGAAGGCTTTAAGAGTGTTTTGTGATTCATTCAAGGGAGGAGAGCCTATGGCTTTCCAACAAGCAAAAGACATTACACACGTCGAGGCACCCTCGTCGATAACAGTTCGACAAATGTTCTTGTTAGAGACAACAACCTGTCTCTGGAACACAAGTTGAGGGGGTAACTTTGGAATGTGATCATCCAAGTCAAAGACTATTAAATTTGTATCTGTCGGATAAATTCCACTGATATCTTTCAACAATGCCTTCCGTTGTGCAGGACAAGTTTGAAGGACTTCAAGGGCTGACATCACAGAAGATGCTTGAGCCAGATCTTCAACAATGTTGTAGTTCTGGGCTGCACGAGCATGAGGATTGAAAGCCGATTTCCGAATGGAACCCTTAGGGGAGGGTCGTAGAACTGTGTCAAGGCTCGGTCGTTCGAGATGAAGAGGACCGTTTGTAGGTGAAGTTGTGGGAGAGGATTGTACCAAAGAAGGGGGTGAATCTTCAACCTTCTCCTTAGATGGAGAATAATCTTTGGCTCAAGTCGTGAGTGCAACGTTGTTCTGCTTAGAATCAACAGTACACATCAAAACATAAGAAGTGGTAGAAGAGGATGGTTGGTCATGAATGACCAACTGAGCCTATTGTTGAGACGGGAAGGGTTGGGACAAGACAGCCGGGGTAGCGGGTTTCGAGGCTCCCTAAAGAAACTTAGTGACCTCGGCACGTCGTAGAAAATCTTTCGTGTAGTGATCATCACCACAGATAAGGCAAGGGTATCAGGGTTTGCGCTTATCCCAGTCATCAACAGGAGTAGTTTTAGGTTTCTCTTCTTGAGTATTATTTTTTCCCTCCTTATTCTTGCCTCTCCCCTTTTTATATTTGTTTTTACCAGCTGGGGTAGATTGGACAGCATTTATCTCAGAAGTCTTGCCAATGGGAGTGGCAGGAGACGGAGCATTTTGAACATTAGAAGAAGCAGATTTAGGGTTTGTGCTTGAAACAGAATGTGATTGGGCTTGGGTAGTACCAATCACACTGTCAGTTGCATGCGAGGCAGCTGGAGTAGTTGAAGTGCTGGAAGCATTAGGATGAGGTAATTCAGGTAGTAAATCGTAAAGTGTTCCCGTTTGTGAATAAACAAGATCAAGATATTGAGCACGACTTATAGCCTACTCTTCCGTGACAACGCCACCCATGGAAATGTCCTTACCGATTTCATTCACAAATGATTTTGTAAACCATTCTGCCAGTAACTGATCAGGGAGCTCAAGTTTAATGAGACGTTGACTCCTTCGCCACTCGTGAATGTGATCAGATATATGAGTGACTTTGGTTTGTTTGAAGGAAGTCAAAATCTCAGTGCCCATGTCATAATGGATTAGTAACTGGTAATGCGTAAGGAAATCCATAGCTAGGGTGTTAAAATCAGAGAAGAAACCTCGTGGAAATTCAATATACCACTTCGCAGCAGAACCGGTAAGGGTTCGTTGAAAAAGACGTAAACGAATAGAGTCATCCATCAATGAGTTGGATGAACACCATAGGTGAAAAGTCATAACGTGATTGTTTGGGTCCTCTCCCACTTTGTCGTCGAATTTAGGAATGTCTGAGGGAATATTGGCTGGGATAACAGGCCATTGGGGAGAGTGACGAATAGGATCATTTAAAATCCTTGACAAATTTGGAAGATCCAAAGTGGTGAGAAAAGGTAACTGTCGATTCACCTACGGGTACTGGTGGCTTTGGGGAGGAAGCCCTGTCGACAAACTAGTAGGACCATAAGAAGTCTACATATAATGTGAAGATCCAGGCATATTTGGTGGTGGTTGAATAGGATAGTATTTCATCAGAGTATACCCTAGAACAGAGTTTTAAGTTTGAGCATTCGACCCCCAAATGGGATTAAACGAACCGGGATATGGTTGGCCCATGCTAGGGGGTGTTACGGATGCAGTTGGAAACTGCTACCCCCCAGTTGATGGAGAATAATTTTGTATCAAATGATTCCAATACTAGGCCAAGGATGGAGGTATGTTATGCCCATAAGGTGAAGTTTCTCCTCCCATTGAAGGTGGTGCACCAATGTAGGGTAATGTTCCAATCGACATTTGCCAACTAAGAAGGGGTTGAGTTATACTACCTTGCTAAGATTGTCCACCAACCGGAAGATGATAAGTTAGAGTGAATGACGAAATAGTGCCACTAGGATTAGGATTGCCAGTAGAAGACGAAGAAGGTCCTCCAAAAGCAAATTGAGGGAGTGTTGGAACAAAACCGAGAAGAAAGTGCCCAAAAGAAGAAGGACCACTAGGAGAGTCGGATGGAGTTTGCACGGGAGTAGGAATGGTAGCATTCAACACACGATATCTAGGTGGTAGTGTCGGATTGACGTTGGGCATTCGCGGTGTGTTGATAGGAGCAAGACTAACCACAGTAAATCTGGTTGGAACACTCGTAGTAGCTGCAAGATGGGCCATTTTGGCAGGGACAATAAAGTGATAAGTGGTATTCAACGGTACTATCTCGAGATTAGAGATTTTGGAAATCACAGGGGGGTTGATCTCAGAAATCACAGGTGAACCTGGACCAAAAAGGTCTCATCGAAAAACACATGTAGACCAAAAAGGATATTGACCTTCTATACCAGGAAAGGGTCCAGTCGGAGATCCAGAATATACAATTATTAAGTCTCTGGAAGAGTCTGCTCGCATATAACATCTCTCAGAATCGGGGTTAAGTCTAAATTCCTCTCGAGTGTTGGTAATGTGAAAACATTCTAGAGAGTTAGTGCATTCCACTTGTGGAGTGGTGACGACTGGGACTTCACTCTGCCGAGGAGAGCCTCCAGGTGTGCTTGTGGGCAAGGGTTGTGAACCTTCCAGATGCTCTGGAGATAAACCCTACATTCTATGTGAACGTCATGGAGGAGATATTGTAAATGAGTGACAAACTTTGCGAAGAAAATCCTATAGTCAATCTTCGAGAAACAAACAACACGCGCTAGTAAATAAAATCTAGAAAGAAACACCAAGCAAACAAGACCTTCTAATTTTGAATCCACTAGTTGGTGATGAAATCCAACGTCACAACAACGAGATGAGCAGGGGCTGGTCTAGAATGGAAGAGTTACGCTGACGACATGCTTAACAGACTTACACCCTGGTGCAAGCTCCCACACATAATCGTGGGTATACCCTCCAAGGAGCCCGAGTGAGTTTGGTCAACGTCAATTCCAGGTATCGTGAAGACTTTCCCCTCCACAGTCACATTGGGTAAGAACCTANGAAGACTTTCCCCTCCACAGTCACCTCGGGTAAGAACCTAGAAAGATAAGCCACTAAGGACACCACCAACAACAATAAATCCTGGGGGAACAGTCAACAGTCTGATCCACACGCAAGGGCAGGGTATCAAGCCCGCAATCAACTCAAAAGGATTCCACTCATCATTGTGGGTATACCTCTGAGTGATCCTTGTAATACATTCAATCTCTACATTGATATCAACAAAGCAGGGTGAGTAACTCTGCCAATATCAATGCGACCTAGTGTTTGACCCTTATGTGAGAAGGGCTTCCCAGGACAAGATGTTGCAAATGGAATTTAACACTCCCTAACACAAGATGTTATTGTGTGTTTTGTTCTTTTGGAGAGTGTATCTCTCTTCCTACTCCAAAGTGCTAGCCTAGCTAAATGTTGGTGTAA
>SNQJ01S0049729.1:46981-68746 GCA_010110895.2 Picea sitchensis
ACAATAAAGTGGAAATAGATTTATGGGAAAGGGACATGCTACTGTATCATATTAATGGAAAGTAAATATTACAACCTGAGCCTTGATGTCACAAACTTCCTTTCGATGGCCCTTGGCTCCGACACACACACTTGCTCAATCCTTTCATGAAGAAGATCAAATCCTCTTGATAGACCTGCTAGAGTCTTCAAGTTGTTGTTCAATGCTGAGACCTTCACACAATTCTTTCACCAATTATCCAATGAATCTTGCTTAACCTTTTCCATGAGAATTCCCTCAATATATAGGAGAGAATGAATTAGTTACTTGGATAAGATTGATCCCAAAATATCAGGGAATCTAGTACTAGGATAACCATTTGAATGCCAACTCATCCTTCTAGAAGATTCTCTTCTAGAAAAATCAAGAATTCATCTTTTTCCATGCTTTAGGAAGAGTTCGCACCCTAGCAGTTCAACACAGTGTGAACTTCTCGCACCTTGGCTTAAGGCAGCCTGCGAGAATCAAGCATTCTCACAGGAAAATATGCTAGCAGCCTGCGAACCTTCTTCAAAAATGATATTTTTGGAAAGAGAAGAAAGTAACTTTTCTCAGGAGAAAATTCTTATGAAGAGCCTGAGTACACCATCATCAATACATCATCATGATGACCAAAATCATGGGTAACATCCTCAACTGAAGGAGAAGAATCCTCAACTTATCCCAAAGATCTCTCAATTTGTTGGGCCTCTCCAAGTTTATATAAGGAGGATTTATCATGGTGAAAGGTACAGAAAAGAGTGGAGATATGAAAATTATGATCTCATAAGTGAGATGTCATCAAATCAATCAGTGTAGATTACTTGAGAAAATGGGTTGGACAAGGAGAATTGGAAGAAGTTGTTGCACCTTCATCAAAGGATTGTAAGTACTTTTACTTATTCTTATCAATATATCAATTATTGGCCTGTTTCTTTCAAATTTATGTTTGTTCCAAATGAATTTGTCTTCAGTGGATAGATCTATATTTGAGCTAATCTCAATAGAATAGGATTTTTTGTGTATCTTTGTTTGTTTTACAGGACCTATAGAGGAGCTCAAGATTGGAGCTTAGCTTGGATCTTGCGAGGACAAACGTCATTAACAAGGTACATATCCCTCTTCTTCCTCCTCGTATATTAGCTTAATTAGATCTAAAAAGGATGTTAGTTTCCATGTTAAGCACTTTTTTATCTTGGCCTTAGGAGTCTAGAGACCAAGAGGGAATCTGCTTGTTCGCAGGAGGATTCACCTGTAACACGTGAAACTTCACGAGTGGCTTGAACCGATGCAGTTTATTCGGCATCATGCGAGGGAAGGATTCAATGGCCCTCTTCAGCTACAGATAATAGGTGTGGAACACCGTGTTTGATTGCCATTGTTTTTCCATGTCGCTCGAATACCAGAGCATAGTGAAATTCGCAGCTAGTGGTTCGGACGGCTCAATTTCAGGGAAGTTCTCTCCTTTCAGTATCTCCCAAGAAATGAAGGAAATGAGGATCAGAAGCTAGATGAAATGAAACTCATAGCCCTGATCCTGAGCTTCGCAACAGTCTTTCTCTAACTAGTTTATGAGGTAGCTCACCCAGTTCATTTGCAACCCTTCAATGCATTTTTCTGCAAGGTTGACGACAAACCCTGTGACCTGCGTTGGCCTATTTTTCCTGATGAGCTTACCAGTGATCAACTATAAATCTAGGCACACTGCACCATTTTGGATGGAAACTAGCTTATATCCCTTCTTCCCCTTCTCCACATCGCCATAAGTGTCTTTTATTGTCTATGCCAAGGTGCGATCTGCAACCTTCCTTGGGTAAAAGTCCTGTGGGTCTGGTCCTTGCATGCTCAATCCGGTGATCCGGTGATTCAGCATCGGATCTACTATGATGCACCTATCCAACCATAGGTAACCACCATGGAAGCATGACAGGAGGATTTTAACACATGAGTTAACTTTCTGATTTCTAGCGAAGTGTGGGTCTTGATCACAATAAGAATGCTGGAACTCAAGATGTACATATTCCATGGTTGTGGGATTATCTTCAACATCTTCCCCATTGTCTTGGTCAAATAATTGTGTGGTGCGAGAATTCCATAGTTTTTTCAATCTCCCAAGTTTAAGTCACTGATCTTAAGTGTTAGAATCCTCTCCAACTATAGTCCTACTGCGTGTATCCCCTTTGGGAGGTACGCAATGATCACTGTGTAGTCGAAGTCCCTCGGGACACTGTCACGACTCACCACACCATCCAGAGGCAGGATTTAATCCAATAGGATTGATCAGATGAGATTTACATTCACCAAGTCACCACGATGCTTGGTTCGTTTCTCTTTCATAGTTTAGGAGGGCCCAGATCAGCGTGCAGTCGATGGGTATGCTTGCACTTCTCTTGTCAATGAAGCTTGTGCTCCTACAGACATGACCTTCTTAGCCATGAGGTCTATGAGAATATCTTCGACATATTTCTCTATTGCACTAAAGTCACCCATCATACACACTCGAGATATAATATCTCGGGTCGGTGAACAAATAATCAAGGTAGCAGAATGGATGGTGAGGTCTCAATAAGCACTGCACAGTAATAGTCATCTCTCTGTGGACCCAAATAATCACAATTGGAAAAAGTGTCCATAGTAAGACATTCAACGGGTTAAATAGGTAACACCATAACGGGTTCTTCCAAAGGGTAGGAATGCCTCAATAAATGCAATTCCATCCATTATGGCATGGTCCCAACAGTCTAATGGCAAACTTTTCAGTAATAATTACATTTCTAGCCGTTATGGAATGTCGGTCTAACAGTCGGGATGCCTCCAACTGTCATATTGTTTCGTCATGGTGAAGTTCCAGTCAGTGTTGTTCTACTATTCCAGCGAGGTTCAAGTTCTGCAAGGCTTCCTTTTGCGAAGTCCTCTCTCGAACCTCTTGTATTTTTTCTATCTTTGTTTTCTTCTTACTCAATTTTCTAGCTTTCTTTCTTGTGATCTGTGTCTCTAGATTCCTCTTTCCATTCTTGTTCTTATCCTTTATTAGCATAGTAACATCGCATTGTTGAGGATATTTCACAAGGTTTGAGGATAATACTTCTTCTCGTACTGTTTCTGGAGTAGGTTCTCTACTCTTCTGCATGGATAGGTTCTTTAAGTCTTCTTGTGTTCTTTCAACTTCGACAGCTAGGTTTCTGGCCCTCAGTTGCTTTGACTTGTCCTCCTATTCTTCTATTAAGCACGTTATTCTCCTAGCCATGAAATCTCTTAATTATTTCATTTTCTGTTCTATAACTTCTTCTTCTTCTTTCCTTCGGATCTAATCTTTCTCAACCCAGGTCTTTCCTAGCAAAATAGAAAAGGGGGCATTCTCAACAAACCTAATGACCTCAAATTATTCTTTTGTCGATGCTTAGTGAGAAATCATAGGTACATGGGAAATTCTTCCACATAGGGTTATTAGCTTTCCTTTAAACAATCCTATTCCTCCTAGTGAAAGAACCATAGCAGGCTTTCCTAAGATTTCCCAAGTACTTTCTGTCATAATGTTCACCTATGTTTTTGCATCCAATACACAGTCTATGTCGAAGTCTCATATTCTTGTGTCTATGCACTCTTTCTCTTTTAAAATATCTGATAAATCGGTATCTTTGTGATCATTCAGTGTTTCTTTCATCTACAATAATATAGCCTCTGATTCATCTTTGCCTTCCTCAAGGTTTTCTTGTCTCATATTCATCTTTTCAACTTTAGCAATCATTCTAGGGCAGTCCAAAACTTCATGGCCTATGGATTTAAAACAAAGGCAAATAGGACTTCTATTAGGGAATTCCTTAGAAAGATGTCCCAGTCTTCTACAACTAAAACAAAGATTCAATGCTCTCTTTCTCTTAAATGATCCCCAGCCTTTCTTGTACTGCACACTGGGATCGCAGTGGTGGACCTGCAAAAAATTATTTCTAGGATCCCGCATCCACTTGTTAGTCCAACAATTCTTTCTATGCATAGGAATAACATATCTTTCACTATTTTTATCAGATCTATTCATATCATATCTTCTTTCTTCGGGTTGTGCCCTAGTTTTCAAACTAGGAACAAGTCTATCAAACATACCTGGATTCATTCTTTCGAAGAAAAAATTTCCACTTATATTAGCACATTGAAATAGAGAAGATATAACATTCATTCACATTACTAAGCACTAATATATTATATCAGATGCATCTAACATACACAAAGATGAAAGCACTAAGCATAAATCACATCAATCACACAAAACAACCATAACACAAGATATATGTGGTTCACCCCCAGCGTGGGGCTACATCCACAAACTCTTTGTCTTCTTTATTATCTTCTGTCAATCTCCTTACATGCATAGAGCATCAAAACAAACTCCGCATAGGACAGGAGATATGCATGCACCTCACCAGATCCTCCTTCCCCGATTTAGGTCATAGCACAAATTCTTCTTACACAGTCTGCACACAAGCTCTTACAATCACTTGCACTTAGCTCTGCAAGTCTTAGCACATAGTATGCACAAAGCGTCTATCTTTGCACTGAGACGATTCTACTAGGTCTCTCCACTTATCTCCTCTTCTTACATTGCCTAGATATCTATTTATACATTACAAATGGGGCCTAAACATGGTTAAACCCATGGGCCAATATCCCATACCCGTTACATAAACCCTAATCCCAAAAAAGCTTACAAAAAGAGGGCGATATCTCGCGATCTTCGCTTCACCTAGTGCTTCTTCGACCAGCCTGTCGAAGTCCCAAAATTGGTCAAACATGACCAACGTTTCCACAAAACCTGGTCAAGGGCCAACATTCCCTTGAACAAAACAACACAACAAATAACATGACTTGGAAGCATTGACTCATTAATGACTGAAACACTTTCCATAGATGACCAGAAGAGTACCATTCAGTGGATTTCGAAAAATCATGGAGATCGTGATGACTCAGAGACAATGGATAATGCAATTGTTGGACATAAACATAAAATAGGTGCATTTTTCAAGGGAGGCTCGATGGATAACTGCCATTTGTGAAGATGACTAGATGAAAATGCCCCCCACTCTTTTTCTTTCTTTCATGTTTGAAAGAGCATGAAAGAAAATAAAAGTGTGCTCGATATTCTCACTCGTGGATTTATTCTCGAGCTTGGGGTGGATAATGGTGTTCAACGATATTTTCGATATTTAAGGAGTCTAGAAAGAACCGAAATAAAACTCTATATACAATTTCATAGATTGAACGATCCCAAAAATTAAATTCCCATTTTTCATTTCATGTTTAAAGACTCTGAAAAGATGAAGAAGACTCCAAGGGTATTTTTTTTCATAAATTCAGTCCCTTGAGTCCGAAAAAGTGTAAACAAATACAAGGGAGAACTCTTCTATTCGAGGTAGACTAGAGTATTCATTTTTTGTAATTAGTCCATCCGGTCCTAAAAATGGTTAAACGTATATTGAATGAACGTCATTTCAAATCCATTTAATGATTTTGAAAGGAAACAAGATAACTCGGCAATATTTTCATGTTTAGAGAGTCTGAAAAGAGATTAAAGGAGACTCTGGGGTGTGCCTTTGTCATGGTTGGTTACCAAGCGCAACAAAGGGGTAATAGTAAGCTCAGTTGTAGAGAACAAGTGGTATGCAATGAATTTTCAGGTGCATGGAACATGAATCAATCAATGGACTGTAACAAGACATGGAAAATGATGACCACTTATAATAGCAGTTCTCAACCAGGTGTGTTGAAAATGGAAGCAAGTAGGTGGCTAGTGGTCAAGCATGGATGTGATGCAATAATAAATGGATGAAAAATGTGTAGAAACAATGAGAAGCAAGACGAAAGAGACAAGAAAATGCAACCATTTAAACAACAAAAATGGTGGGAACCCCCTCTGAGAAGGTTTGAACCAAAGGTATAGTGCTGGAAGTATGGATGGTTAATAATGAAAAGAGAAAAATGAAGGGAAAACCATATCCATATATGCTAGGTTAGAGACACGTACCTCAAGTTCAATGGATGTCCCTGTCTTTGTAAGAAAAACATCCCTAGAATCCTATCAACACATGTAAACTAGATTCCAAGGTCAAAATGCATAGTGAATCCCAAAAAGAAAATATTTTTGGATTTTTTGGATATGGTATACACAAAACAAAAGATACTCGCACCACACACCTATGTACAAGGAAGTACACATCTTGATAATTTACGCCAAGTAGATCCCATTGCTAGGATCAGGCCAAGGATATTTTTCATAATTAATGAACTCATGAGCCATTATTGGCTTCATATGGCACACCATATCGGTGCCATGCCATGTAGGAATGAATTTATGGATACGAATATACTCATCATGAGTGGTTTTGTGAGCTATGGAATCTCCTTCATGGGATCCATAAAGACATGAGGAAATTAAAAAACGTGGATCTTCGATGGAAGGAGTAGAAGAGAATTCACTGGCAAGTTCTGAAGATGAAATACGAGGAGCAAAAGGGTTAAGACTAGGGGTTTCCTTAGATTCCCTAGAAAATGCTCCCAATCCCAGCTTGAAGCTCATCATGATGACTCTTATCGATTCCAAGTCAGGTAGGATGGATTATTTATTATTCTCATCCTCTCTAGGATTATTAATGGAAGCCATGACTTCTGGGATGGCCTCTTCTGAAGGCGACTTAGTATCTAGGAAATCATGTGAACTGAAAGAGTCAACAACTTGTACAAATGGAGAAGGTTGATCATACTCCACATGATTATGGAGGTGTTGACCAATATTAATGGATTTTGATGGGATATATGCTCCATGTGAGTCAACATCCTCGGGATGAGGTACCACCAAAGTATCAACTAACCTAAGGAATTCACCCGTAGATGATAAAATCATCTTGATAGGAGAAATATAGGTTGTGTCAGGTGTAAGAAGGGGGGATATCCCCATAAGATATGGATATTTAAATATGCATGCACCGACACTTTCCTATTTCATGGAAGAATCACCTATAAAAGGCACATTGGTGTTAAGGTTAGCTCATAAGTCAGGTGTGAAATAGTCAAGTTAATCTATGGTGATTATATTTCCTTTGTGGGGAAAATGTATGACACAAAAGATAGTGGATGCAATAGAATTCATTACATAAAACAAATTTCAAGCCAAGATAATATTATATTCAAGTGTGGCCTCTACTACTTTGACTTCTATGGAGACAGTCTTTCCCCCGATATCAATGGTTAAAGAGGTGAGAATTCCATGAGGTTTGAAAGAATGTCCATCAAAATATTTTAGGATGGTTGGATATGTGGTGAGTTGTGGAGAACCAATAGATTTCCAACATGACAAAGACATAATGAAAGTGGGTTCTCCTCCATCAATCACTGTATGAAATATATTCTTATTAAGATAACCAACTATGATTTGCAATACTAGTTCAGTGTCAAAGGAAATAGTGTTGGACTCTGAAGGGTTGATTCCCCCTATGGTTGATAGCAAGGCTTTCCACTATGAAGGACAGCTATGTAATACTTTGAGTGCTAACATGGAACATGGTGCCTGGGTGATATCTTCCACTATGTTATAGTGTTGATTTTCTCAGGCATCAAATTATGGTTAGTCCGTTGAAGTACCCATTTTGGTGGGTGGATTGTAGGTTCAAAAGTTGGTTTCTCTAAAGTGAGAGGGCCATTGGGTGGTGTATTCGATGGAGGATCCTTATACAATTTTTACCCTTATTTGGAGTCATAGTTCTTCACTCTGGTGGACAATTCCATTGTATATTTAACCATCATAATATTCATGGTTGAGGACTCTACATTTCCTCTGGGTGGAGGTGCAGGAACTTGTGAAACCATTTGTTGTTGTTGGGGGAAAGGATTGGTTAATACCATTGATTGGGAAGGAGATCACCCTCACTCGAGGTATTGATGAACCTCAGCAAGGTGAGGGAAGTATTTGGTGAATTGGTTCTCCTTACCCACCATGAAAGGATATTTTACCTTTCGTTTATTTTCCCCCATCATTGGGGTCTTGGGTTTGTTGGACCTTCTATTCGGAAGAATTTTTATTTTTATTTTTCTTCTTATTATTATTTTTCTTCTTCCCTCTGTATTCTTGAGGATTCTTTGGTGTAGTGGATTGCACCATGTTTACCTCTGAGGTCTAGGTATGGGCGAGAATCAAATTGGTTGTAGTCATGGAAGAGATGGGATTTTTAGCTATGGTCATTTAACTAAGCATCTCAATCAACTAGACAATTTGTGTGGAAGAGATGGGACCAACCATGCCATCAGCATGGGGTTCAGGCGTTGGATGAGAGGTTTCATTCGATGTTCAAGGAGCATGTGGAATGAGGTCGTATAGTGTCCCAGACTGTGAATAAATAAACTCTAAGTGTTGAGCATGATGAATTTCTTATTCCTTTGTTATAGCATCGTACATAGAAAAATATTTCACGATGGGGGGAAATAATGATTTTGTAAACCAATCATCTAAAAGTTGATCATGAATTGGGGCCTTAACAAGTCTTCTTCGCCACCTCCACTCGTGAATGTGGTTAGAGATATGTGTGGCGGTGTTCTGACTTGATGAAGTCAGAAACTCTATCCTTGTTTCGTATCAGATGGATAATTGGAAATGTGTCAAAAAATCTATTGCCAAAGCGTTAAAGTTGTAAAATGAAGCAGTTGGTAACTTAATGAACCACTTTGAGGCGTTTCCAGTTAAGGTGTGAGGGAAAATACGTAACAAAAATTTGTCAGCCAATAAATATTTGGAGACACACCATAGATGATAGGTTGTAATATGTGTGGTGAGGTCTTCTCCCGTATTTCCGTCGAATTTAAGGATGTCTCCCAGAATTTTGACAGGAACTAGTGGCCAAGTGGGATTTTTCATTATGGGATCGTTTGTCAGTCGAGATAAGTCCAATAACTCTAAAGTGGCCAAAAATGGAAACTAATTGTTTGCAAACGAATTATGGTCTAAAGGAAATGGTGTGTTAATACCAAAAGGACCATATGGTCCTCTTGTATATTGA
This sequence comes from Picea sitchensis, assembly GCA_010110895.2. Taxonomy (NCBI): domain Eukaryota; kingdom Viridiplantae; phylum Streptophyta; class Pinopsida; order Pinales; family Pinaceae; genus Picea; species Picea sitchensis. Next base: position 56,038 of record SNQJ01S0049729.1, read on the forward strand.
GTAACGACAAGAAAATAACCCCCTTGATATGGATTTCCCATAGGTTTAAAACCACCTCCCTGGTAAGGATTTTCCATTGGCATATAAGGACCTCCCTGTTGAGAATTGTTTTTGGGGTTGATGCCCCCAGACAAAGGAGGGTTTCCATGGATGTTAGGGTTTCCTAAAAAGGGTATGTTATCGGGGGAATTATTTCTCCCAGGTAGTTGTTGGTTACTAGTAACAGAGGGAATATTTTTTTCCAGGGGGAATATTTTTTCCAGGGAAAGGGGGAATTCTGAGGGTGTTACTACCTCGAAGGTTGGGATTTCTCCAAGGTACATTATTGCCTGGGAAGGAAGTACCCCAAGGGACATTACTTCCTTTGGGGAAGGGATCACCCTAAGGTACATTACTTCCCCTGGGTAATGGATCACCCCAAGGTACATTAATTCCCCTGGTTAATGGATCACCCCAAGTGACCAGGTTGGTTTGCACTAGTTCCACTATTGCAATTCCATCCAAATGGAAATCTAGTACTAGAGATGTTTTTTCAAGTTGGTGGGTTACTAGAATAGAAAACAAAGGGACTCCCTGGATTAGTCAGAAATCCTGGTCCTACGTTGGGTTGTGAACCAAAGGTAGGGATTTTTTGAGTGCTATATTGGACATTAGATGGAACTGGTTGGACTATGGGTTGGCTCCAGAAAGAAAATGATGTTTGAGGTGGTGTACCAATTGGATTTCCTGTTCCAATGGATGATGATAGAGATAAGGTTCCAGTTGTTCCTGTTGATGAAAACGATAGGTTTCCTACTCCATTAAGTGGTAATTAAAATGGATTCTCATATCCACTATTTTATGAAACAAATGGATTTATTGGGATACTACTTGGCATGCTGGACATTGTGGAGGTAGGAACTAGATCGATAGAGGTGGGGGTACCCCTCGACATGGGTGTATGTAAATTTGAAAAATATTCACTATCAAAATGATATTGTTTCCCTATGAGGCTGTGAAAAGAAGCGGGTAGAGGAGGATTGGAAGGAGGGTTAAGATAACCTTTTCTTATGGTTACATCTCCATATGGATTGTCTCAAATTATGATATCTTCCATGTCACTAGTATTGGTATCCTTAGGTGTTGAAGTCATTCGTTGTCTAACAAATGGCCAAAGTTCTTCGTAGTTGGGTAAGGATAACCTTGCGGTAGTTCTAGAACGACGGTAGGGTAAATTCCATAAAAAGAGTGGAGGACCTTCTAACTCATGTCAAGGGCATGGATGATCAATGGGTCATTCATCTTGATAAGTTATTTCTAAGCTATATGCGATGATTCTTCTGGAACTGCGAGGGGGTAATTCAGCCACGATGGATAAGACAAAAAATTAATTAATTCAAAAAACAATCCTAAGGCCAACTATGAAACCAATACATAGAGAACACACCTAATCAAATATAATATATCAAGCAATAAAATAAGTGGATTAAAGGGTCTTCCTAATATGGAATGTCAAGCCATCAACGAAGATATGAGAAGAAGTTATGATAATCATCTCACAAAATCTCCCCAAGGTGCAAGTAAGAGCCCATGGGAAAATACCCTCCCTGGTTTTTTGAAGTGGAGATTCAATGTCTGCCTCATGTATCCCTAGGATTGCCCCTTGCAGTCACCTATGTAGCTAACTAGGACATGCTAGTAAGGTTACCAGTTCAAAAAAATACAGCCAAGTGTATTATTCGCCAGTCAAGACTATCGTTTGGGCAGGGAATACCAAGTCAAGTCTCAACACCCAAAATTTTGAGAATGTTGGAGTTACTCTAGGAACGTCCACGTCTCAAAATCCCCCAATATAGGAAGTAATCCCACCAAGAAAATGCAGAGGGTATATATCAACCACTTACTAAGCTTGACCTAGTGCTTAACTCGCATGTGAGGCGAACTTTCCAAGAACTGGTTTTGTTAATAATGGATTTTCTCTCATTCATTGTCCTAGTCTTTTTTTGGTGGCCTTGGAGAGTTAACTATCAAATCATATTCCAAGGCCCTAATTCCTAATTTATTGTTCTTTTTCTATTCAACAACAATGTTCTAATTGATTTTAATGTGCTTGATTTTAATTGGTTTTTATTTACTCAAAGGGAATGGAATGAATAACTTGATGGTGTTTTGACTCAAAACCAATCCCAAAAGAAAGCTATATGTGAAAAATCAAAGTTTATTTTCGATGAAAAACTACTTAAGGGAAGGGAAGAAAGATTTTCCTTTTTCAATAAAAAAAATCATACACCAATGCAAATGAAATTCCTTTAAAAAATGCAGACTCTTTCCTTACAATGTTTTTTGACAATGCGAATTTTCACTTACACTAATGAAACCAAAGACTCCTAAACAATTAATTCGAAAAATGTATGCAAAACTCTTTTTTTTTAATTATTTAAAATAAAAAGACTAGAAGGACATGTTTTCCATCACACGAATCAAACAAGATAGACAATAATGGATTAGAAAAATTATGAACAATCTGAAAGCAATGTATTGCAAATGAAACAGAAGTTCCAACTAGACTCTAAGATGGGATACAAATTAAAAGAGTTGGCTTTGTTTAAACAATGGAAGCAAATCAAAAGGGAAACCCAAGAGTTTTTTAAAAACAAATAAACTCTCTCACAAAAGTACCAGTAACATTAAAATCATGAGGGAATGATATTATATAATCCAAATCATACCCACAAAAACAAGAAGTGATTTTAATCAGATAAACAAATGGCACACAAAAGAAAAATATTTCAAATGACTTTGAAAAACGTCGGATAAATGACTGCTAGGACATATCTGGGAAATATCTAGATGGATACAAGAAAATATAGAAACATGTATGGGTTATATTTGAAGGATTCCCCTTCAAAAAAAACAATCCAGTGCATGGTCATGCCTTGTTAGGTACCATAGAGAAACCAATTGCAAATTTCAGAGGACTAGAGAGCGACCACTAAGCATTGGTCGCACTATGTAGTGCATTTATTGGGACGCACGTACCCAATAATGAGGCCACTCGCGACCAAAAGGGATGGGATCGCTCTATGTGTACAGGCAACCAACAACCGCAATCGTACAAGTGAAAAAAACAATAGATCTGAAGCAGATATATGAGATATGGGACTGAAAAAATTTCAAATGGCCTAAGAAAAGACTGACTGGCAGATCAAAAACAAAGAATGTGGCTTACAACAAGCAAGGATATTGGAAAAACAGATCAAAGAAAATGAGGAAGAAACTAACTAAACAGTAGTGGCATTCTCCAGTATGGTTTCCAATCTATTGTAGAATAATTATACCCTGTACGAGTTACCTCCCTTAGGCTCTCCCTAGACCTAAGACATAATAAAGATACATATGGTGGACCTTCCTAAATCTAAATCATACATGGAAATTATCTATAAGTGAATGGGATGAAAGGGCTTACCTGGTCATCTGATGGTTGTCCTTGCACACTCCTTTGTTTTTTTCTTTCTCGAAGATGTCCTTCTCTCTTGTCAACGTGAATCTAGACACATGAAGACACAAATAAACTCCTTTCACAAGATCAAATGTATCATGTATAGATTTATAAGAGATCTAATGATATAACATGAAAATCCTAATTCTCTCCAAATATTATGATAATCATATACAACCAAATAAGGGGGAATGTCACATGCATGTTCTATTGATAAAATGAAACAGTTTACAACTTACAATCTGATAGCCTGATATCCCAACTCCTTGTCCAAGCTCTGTGATTAATCTGACAAAATAATCTTACTTTCTTTTTTCCTCCTCCTTTTTCCCATGAGATACCCTCAATATATAGGATAATAGAGATAATATCAAATGTTAATCTATATAGGATCTATATTCCCAAGATAACAAGCTTCTCGAGATCAAACCACAAAAAATATGAGGTTTAATCTTATCTCATGGAAAATAATCCTAAATAGGGAGTAACAGACCCAGTCGTGCCCTACATTCTTGCAAAGAGAAACCATTCTCCCTTTAAAAGAGGACAAGGAGAAAACCAAAATATTGGCCATAGGCTATAAAGGGACAACCAGCGATGAGGAAAAAAGGTACTACAGACTCAAGGAAAAGTGGTATAATTTAGTGTTTCAGACTCCTAACCTCTAGATGATTCTCATCAAGTGATCAGTTGGAATATAATTGTATAACACTAAATTTTCAACCCAAAAAAAGTATCTTAGAGGAACTATGATTTTTTCATCTAACAACTTTTTTAGTTCCTTTTCAATAATTGGGAAGAGGGTAGGATTTACCTGTCTTAATTTTTTTCTAAATGGTTTAGATCCTACCTTCAGTGGGATTATATGTTGAATTATGTTGGTATCATATGTATTAAGATCTTCATAAGACCATGCAAGTAAATTGATAAATTATTTGAATAAATCAACATACCTAACCCTTTGATGAAAAGGCAGAAGCTTTGAGAGCTTGATGTTCTTTGGTTCTTTTCTAGTGCCAATATTACAATCTTCCACTTCTTCACTTTGAGGATGTACAATAGGTTTCACAGAAACATCATATTTATGAAATAGCTTTTCTAGAGGTACCAATCATTTTGGAATATGGTTATTTATTAAGATCATAATTTTATGATTAGCAATCATCTCTTGCAATTTTGGATTTGGATGACTATTTTGATTAATTTACTTATTATCTTTATCATCCTCTTGATCAATATGTGTTGCATAAAATTCATCAACCATTTCCAAAAAAAAAAAAAAAAATGTTGTTCATATTCAAACACTTGTTGATGCTTAACATTGTTTGGAATTGAAGTTTTGTATTTCATCTCAACTTCGTATTTAATATTTGACACTTCATGAGGTCTAAAAGTGCTTGCTTCTACTGCTAAAGAATCAACTTGTTTATTTTCATGTTTGGGAATTGCATGAATTTTAAAGGTTAAGAAAAAAAATTCAATTAAATCTCAAGCCAAATTTCTATAAGATCTCATCCTTGGGTGTTTAGCTTGATAAGTTTCCCCTATCTATTTAACCATTAATTATGCATCCCCATAGACAACAAGATTTTTAATTTTCATTTTCTTAGCTGCTTCTAATCCTAACACTAAAGCTTCATATTCAAAAACATTATTTGGGGAATCTATTTCAAATTGTGATCTAAAAGAAAATGGAAAAAAATTTCCAGAAGGATAAATTAAAAGTATACGTTCCCCAGCACCTTCTCAATAAGAGGCTCCATCAAAACACATTTTTCACATCCCATCTTCAGGATCTTTATTTTCACACAAAGCAATATTTACATTTTTTTTGCAAAGACTCGGTTCATCATTTATAGATAAAATGAAACAACCCAAGTCTTTCTCTTTTGACTAAACATGATAATTATGAGGGTGATTAGGATTGCTAATCATGTAGGCCAATTTGGTTTCCCTATAAAATATCCTAGTTTCTCCACCAAAAACTAGAATTGTGGCATAAGTCATGTCCATTTGCAATGAACCTCCTATTTTACTTGCCCAAGATCTAGACTGAAGCATTCCATAGTTGACAGACACATCTTCCACAATTATATCCATCAAAACGCTTTTTACAGGTATTTGGGCTAAGTGAAATACCAGGTCTTTTATCATCCCTAAAGATATAAATTTACTTGCATCAAAGGAATACAAGTCATGATATGGTCTTGTGATTTGTAATCCTAGATTCTCCATAACTATTTTTGGCATTAGATTGTGAGAATCTCCTTAGTCCATCATACAATTGTGTAAAAGATGTCCATGGACTATTAAAGAAATATAAAATGGCACCATTGTTTCTCCTCTTTCCTCAATATGAGGACCAAACATCATAGTAGGCCTGTCATCTTTCTGATTTAATGTATTTGGTTGGGTTGTTGCAATAAAACAGTCAATCATTTTCATTGTGTGTGTTTTGTAAAGAGGATTTTTTGCTATTTCTAACAAAGGGATAGGAATTTTGATCTTATTTAATTCATTTTCTAAGTTAAAAGAACTGCCTATTTTCTTTGGTTCTTTGTGTTCTGCATCTAATTTCTTTATAGCTTGATGATCATATTTTTATTTTGTAGCTGTGATCTCTTTCCCTTTATCTTTATTTTGAATTTTATCTTGTTGACCTTGACTATTAACTTTATTTGTATTTATATTTGTCCTTGGTCTAAGGACATTTTTTCTATGCAACTCGGCTTGTAAATCATATCCGAAAACTCTATATTGAAATGATGATGAATCATTCGGGCCTTTGTTATCATATTCATTAAAATAAGATTTAAAGCTTAGAGATTTATCATATTCATCCTGGGTCACATACACATCAGAAATGTCACCTTCCATCATATTTATTTCTTCATCGATTTCTTCAACTTCATCTTCCCCAAAGTTATCAACCATATTTTCATTCTTTATAGGTTCTTGTATTGGTTGATCTTCATTTCTCCTTTCTCTTTGTAAAACCTGAGAAGGATTAAAAGGAATTCTAAACTGATTTTGGTTTCTGTTATTAGGCCTTCTTCTCTCACTCTCCATCCTAGCTAGTTTATTTGATAGATCTTTAATAATACTGAACATTTCCGCAATTTTTTCTTCTTGATTTTTGTTTATCCTAGAGGTTCCTACTTGTTCCTTTTGTTTCTTTCTCTCACAATCTCCTGATTCATTTCTAACCCTAGCATTACCCAATGTGATCATATTGGATTCTATCTCTACAACTTCATCTTTCATACCAATTAATGTAGTGGATCTTCTCTCTCTAAGTAATAAGGAAAAGTCTCGATCAAAATAACCAACAAAAGTAACTTTTGTTGTTGGTTGTGATGGTTTGACATTTGTAAGGATTTTATTATATAATTTATTAAATATTTTGATGAAATCTAGAACATATTCATTATGTTTCTTTTTTAAGCTCCCAAACTCATTCAAAAAATAGAGATGATCCTTCTTTTCACCCCATTGTCTAAGGAAAGAAGATTCTAAAGCATTCCAAGAATCAATAGAATTAGGAGGCAATCCATTGAACCAGGTTCTCACCTCACCTTCAAATGTTTGAACAAATATCCTCTTGTATACTTCTTCATTTTCAAGACCTTGGTTATCTAAAAAACAGTCAAATGTTGATAAATGTTCAAGAGATATGATCTCATCCTCCCTATTAAATCTTGGTAATAGTTTCAAATAATTGTGGGGAAAGTTATGGAGATTACTAGGGAGATTCAAAGGGGCATATATAGTAGCAACTTTATTGAAAAATCTTGGTGGGGGAGGTCGGGGTGGTTGTTGTTGTGGTATTTTCCCTACCATAACTAAATGATCAATTAACAGTTGTGAATTTTCAGGAGTGATTGGATTAAAGAATACTTTAAATTCTTCTTTGTTTAAAGAATGACTCGGAAGAAAAGTTTGAGGAATTTCTAGATCTTCCTCCTTAGGGGATATGAAAGAAAATTTAGGAAATGTTTGAGGAAAAGTTTCAAGAGATTATTTTGGAGAAATAATGGGTGAATTCTCAGCAAAGTATACTTGACAAATCACGGTAAAATCTTTGAGGGAAAGTTCAATGTATTGTTTGGGAAAGAATTCAATAGAGTGGGTTGTAGAAATAGTCAAAGGTTGTTTCATAAAGGTGGGAACATATTCTTTGGGAGAATATGGAAGAGAGGAATTAGGAGGGCTTATAGAAAAATCTTTTGAAGAATCTTTTAAAAGAATAGGAGATTTTCCTTTGGATTTAGGCTCTATAGAAGAAGAAGGTTTAGAAACAAAAGGGATAGAAGAAGAAGTTATGGGTCTTTTCCTAGGATTCTTCTTGGACAATAACCTTTCAGGATTTTCTACTAGAGTAGTATTTTGGGGGTTCGAGTTAGCCCTAGTGTTCTTCTTTCTTTATGCCAAGATTAAAAATGTGGAGTTTCCAGGTGAAATATTTCAGTCGTCCTAACTCTTGTTCACCAACAAGGAGTAGGTTTTCCTGTCATTTTACCCAGGGAAAATTAGATTTATCTAATTCGGTCCCCGATAACGGTGACAAAAGAATGTTGTAACCCTTGAGATGTTTATAGCTAGAAAACTATGCCAAGGCATCCATTTTCTATGATTGATGTAACACCCATGTTTCCCCAAGTTTGTAAATATAACTATATTGGCCAAGAGACTATGGCAAACTCAATATGTGTGACTGATTGATTTGATGAACCTTTATATAAAAGGTCAATGAATGTAAATTTTGTTATTTACTAAAAATATGGATAAGTGTTGCATGACTAATGGAAGGGGGGTGTGCTAAGAGAGACCACGAATTCTATGAAAGAGATGGTGAAGGGGACCAGGAATGGTTGTGTTAACTTCCACCAAACTAGTACTTTGTTGGATTTAATTGCTCGGGATCAAAACAACCCTCTTACCTAGGAATGAATTACAGTCAGGTTGGTAGGTGGGAAGACCTCAAGAGTTAATGAGGGGATGGGGCAGAGTGCCCATATGTAAGGATTTAGACCTAACCACGGACTAGGAATTTGGGCCACATGAAATTTTTTTGAGGAAGGAAAGAAAGGAAGGCATGGTGGGTAGAGGAAGACCTGCGAAGACTGCAGAGATGAAATACTAAGCTCTCGGGTTCGAGGAAGAACTGTGACAAAAGAGTGTGTTCTGATCCCAGGAAATAGAAACAGAGTCAGGAGAAGGATAGTAACCTTCGTCCCTATCTATGACTGAGGCGAGAGAAGGAGAATAACCTTCGTCCCTATCTATCATTGTGTCGGGAGAAGGAGAGTAACCTTCATCCCTAAATTTCGTTGAGCCAGAAGAAAAGATTCAATCTCAAAGAATTGTGGTCTAGATTGGGCGTGGCCAGTGGTAAATCCGTTAGGAGTGACTGAGCCTATTTTTGGGTGGAAATGGGAACCCCTTTCAGGAGTCGCATCACGTCTTCTAGTTCTAATAAGTGTTTTCATACTTTGTGTATTTAACTGAAATAATGGATGAATGGATGGGTTTATATATGTATCTATAAATGGCTTCTATGTGGAATGGTCATGATATGTGTATGAATTTATCTCCTTGCGAAATTATGCTTATGATTGATAGTTTGTATGGGCCAGATTAGCCCTTAAGGCATCTTGGGACATAAGCCTATAGGATGGACAATATAGGACATATTGTGTCAATATGACCCTATCTGTCTGAAGAGGATATCTTTTTTAGACTCCTTGTTGTGCGACTGGGATTTCATGCCCAAGTCCTTAACTATTTCATGAAAAATATCAAGAAGGATAGCAAGGTTCAAGCCTTGAAAGGGGAGATATTTTTGTTTGGAAGATGAGCGGACAAGATCCATTAAGAGGAACCATATGAACAACACCTAGGAACCTTAGGCTAAGACTAAGGGAGCTAAGTCATACTAGCTTTGGATCTCGGGAAGTTTGGGACTTCAGAGTATTGTCGACCTTACTAACCTTAAATTGGTCGAAGGTAACCGGGAGATTCAGTTACCGGTAAGTTGACCGGAAATGAACGATTTCCCTAGTGGTTAAGTGAACCTATCTTACCGTCTAAACCAATATCCAACTACCCATGGTAAAGTAGAGTGAAACATCTTTCAAGAATGTTCGGGGGTTCCCTCAGTTGTTGGATCTACACTGAGATAACTTTGGTGAAGTTCTACTCTGGGAGGATGGAGATGCTATAGCATCAAACTCCCCGAACTCTGAAGTTACGAAGTAAAGAAGAGACATATATTTGGGGAGATCCTTCGAAGACTTGCCTCCATCTGATCATTTAGGAGGAGGGACCCGCACATGGTACTTCGGTGAAGTCCTGCTTCGGTAAAATGGAGTGGCAATGAAGCCAAAACCCCCGAAGGTCGAAGTCGCGAAATGACCAGGACCATTGATCTAGGGATCCTTAGGGTTCTCTCCTAGCCATCGGATCTACAATGAAGTCATCCCGGTGTTGACCACTTCGGGAGGACAAGGGTGTTGTAACATCAAAACCCCCTAAGGCTGAAGTCATGAAGCATTATGGACTGTGGATCTAAGGATCCTTTGAGACCCCTCTTGACCATTCGATCAAGGGGATGTGTGTATCACATCGAGATCACGTGGGGGCCCACATGTTGAGTGACGGTGTTTCCAGGTGTGGTGACCTCGTGGTATGGTAAGGGGATGTTCGTGACCTGAGGCAAGTTCCATGTATTTTATCGTAGTTTTTTGGGATGACAGATGTTCCTCTAGGAGTGACCCAATAATGGGACCCAAGGGACCCTTGAGAAAAAGTTATGAGTCGTATATCTCTAGGGTTACATGGATACCCTCGAATCATCATATATAGGCCGTGATCAGCCTAGAACTAACCAACTCTAGGAGAAAAGAGGAGTTTGCATCGCAAAACCCCCAAAGGCTGAATTCATGAAGTAATGAGGACCATCGATCCTTGAATCCTTCAGGATCCCTCTTAGTCGTTGATATACAGAGGACGTGTGGTGCTAGATCCCGTATTCCAAAGACTAGGTAATTCAGGGAATTTGAGGTGTGGTGTGTCAATAATCTCCAAATCCTAAAGTGACGAGAGTCGTCGATCTGAGGGCACTTCAGTAGTTTTCCTAACCATCAGATCTGGGTTGTGGTGATCCCGGCGTTGACCAATTCTTGGAGAAAAGAGGAGTTTTGCATCGCAAAACTCCCAAACATCGAATCCCCGAAGTAACAAGAGTCGTAGATCTATGGATCTACATGGTTGGATCTCAACCGTGAGATCTGAGGGATGTTAGAAGGTTGTTAGTTTGGTGTGACATGGCATAGTGACATCACCAAGGGTGACGTGGACTCAAGTTTGATGTGCCACGTGTCACCTAGATTCATGCATATCACATACCTTATAGACCCATTGGAATGTGATACATGTCACCCCCTTATGAGGGAACGTGTCACCCATGGCCCTTCTATGTGTCAGCCCCCAGTATGTGCCTGCCTAGTCAAAGTAGTTGGCGAAGTGACCGAAACTCCGGGAGTCTGGGATTTCGGGACTTCGAAGGGTTTGGAGTGTAGTACTATAGAGAGACAGAAAGGGTAGAAGGCCAGAGCTATGTGGCAGCACCTCGAGAGTTTGGGAATTTGGGACTCTGGGAGGTCTCCTACATAGATAGCAAAGAGGCATTCACCACCGAAGTGCTAAAGCATTGAATTGTCGAAGCGTCGAATCCCTCTACAATCGATATATAAGAAAGAGATTGAGTCTAGTCATGGGATCGGATGGTGGATGGACTTCCTCTATGGATGAAGGAACTTAGAGACAATACGTGTGAGTTGGATCCATGTGGGCGCCACATGGCCTTCGACCAATAAATGCTAAAGAAATATAGAAAGTCATAAGATACAAACCAAGGTCAGTTTAGAGCTTGGTAGTAGTCATTAGAAAGCTATGGGTAAGTGGAAGAGGATGAATCATCTCGGAGAGATGATTTGAGATGAGATAGTTAGGGGAAAATGAAATTATGATGCCCCCACCCCTTAAAAGGATATTTAGGGGTCAGGTGTGTTACGAATTGGTATCAGTGCATAGAAACAAAACTTGGCCTACTTGGGCTCATGAAAGAGTCGAGTGATTTTCTTCTTAGATAACTTTAAAGGAGAGGGCACCCTTCCCTACCCTATCTAACGAAGAATGATTCAAACATAGGCCTGGATGGGCCAGAGACCGGTCATAGGACTAGTATACCAAGGTTAAGATGATGCATGTTGAAATTTAATTCTACCTTTGGAAGAATGTTTATTATCTACAATAACTCCTTGAGGAAAAAGGACTGCAGATTGAAACTGTGATTTGGGAATTCCTACTAAATTTCAGCAAAGGAATTATATTGTCCCTTTGACAAAATGATAACTACTTTTATAGGAGTAGGGATATGTTGATCAATATTACTGGTAAGACCTGAATGTGAATGGCATAGGTGGAAGAAATTATGTTATGAAGTTGTATGAGCCAGACAAGAGACATGAACTGAGTCGTTTTGCTATAGTGTGGCATTGTCTACCTACTAGGGCAAGCAGAGTCTCTTGTAGTTAAGAGGACCGATGAAAATGTGTAGGGTCAATTTACTTGACCTATAATGGTTGAAACCAATAGCAGGGATAATATATTTAAGAAAGATAAAGAGGACTCCTTTGGGACTATTTCTAATTCCCTTAAAGAGGAAAAGTGAGATGGGTAAGTGATACATATCATGAGCTCATTGTTGTGCAAAATGTGTAGTGGCATAAGTACTTGTCTAGGCATGAAAATGCCATATGTGAACGTGTTACGATGAAGGTTGCATGAATGTAACATGAAAATAGACTCAGTGAAACATATGGATAGTGGTATTGTAAGACCTGTAGCTAGCCTGTGTGGGTCAATAATGACCTAATGACAGTCGGGGAGTTAACACCCTGAATGAAAAATGTTGTTGGGGTAACCCAGTAAGCAAGTAAAAAGGATCTCCTTGATTGAGAGGTCTATTGATCAAGACCAACTGGAAGCCAAATTGATTGCCCTGTTACCTTGGGCATGGTTTTAATTGCCCATATTGTATTTATAAGTTGGGTAATGTTCTATGGAAATTAAGGCAAGAGTGTTTTCTTGCTAGTTGTTATCGTATAGAAGAGAGAAAAGTAACCTTTGTTGGTTATTATCATGAAGAGAGGGAAACATCAGTATGAG
>SNQJ01S0049730.1:13728-34924 GCA_010110895.2 Picea sitchensis
GATGGATAATATACATGATTTTGTTTTTGGTGGTATGTGGCACATCATGTGGATCCTCATGATTGAGGAGAAATGAATTTTTGAAGATGACAAAGTGAATTGAAGAAGGAAGTACATGTAGGCCCTGAAGATAATTAAAGAAAAAAATTACAAAATAAGAAAGTGTCAAGTCGGCCCTAATGTTTAAAGGAAGTGACATAAATGGTATAAATAAATGTCATTATACATTCATTTGATATACAAGTCGAATTTCAAAGGAAATCAGAAGTAAATAAGGTTGGATTTCAAGGGAGGATGAAGTATTTTGGTGATGTGTTCTAAGTAGAATCATTATCATTTGATATACAAGTCGAATTTCAGAGGAAATCAGAAGTAAAGACGGCCAAATTTCAAGGGAGTATGAAGTCTTTTGATGATGTGTTCTAAGTATCAATAGTCAAGTGATAAATACCTCACTCCACAATTCGGCTTGGGTTTAGTGACAAAGAATGTGTAACTCAATTCCTTCCATCCCATGATAGCTATCAACATGAGTAGCCATGAGTAGTGAAATTTTGTTCCTAGATACTGCGCATCCTTGTAGTCAACCAGAAACAAATTTAAGAGGTAGGGTGCCAAGCTAAGTGGTTGTGCCCTCGACACACTGAGATGCCACTGCGACTACCCCAACCGAAACTTCCTCCCCACAACACTTTCTCAGCAGTTTGCAAGCCAAGATTTTTCCAGCCATTTGTGTTGCAGCATCATTGATCCTCTTGATTATGATTCCTTGTGTTCCCTTGTCAGTACCGTATTTCTTCTTCATCTCCTCCGTAAGTGTTTTTTCCTTTGTCTTATCATTGAGAAATTGCGTGGGATCCATGCCTCGGGATGGAAATCCTATGATGTGCGCAATAAGGTCTACGTCTATCGAGATGAGCTTGTCCAACCAAATGTCCCCTCCATGTGTGAATGATAACAATTTTTTGACGCAACCACTTGTGTACTATCTTATGTCAAAGTGTGGTAGATCCAGCAGACCTAAAATCCATGTTTTCTCAAATTTTGTTTACCATTGTAGTGGTTGATCAATCGGTTCCCCAACCGCATTTATGCCTACAGTCTCTAAGTATACTCTCTTTGCAAACTCTAGAAACTTATCTGTGTATGTTATGTCATGGTCCAAGTATTTTAGCTTATCGACCTGCCCTAGCAAGCCTAATTCCACCTGTACCCCATCTGGTATACGCAGTAAAATGAGGGTTGCGACAGGTTGCTTGTGAGGTGACCTAGGTACCTGCAGCTTGTCTTTCTTCGATGGTGGTTGGATCGAGGTTCCAGCAGCTACCTCTTGTACTTCAGAATACCATTCTGGCCAACCTATGACATCTTCTACTGTTCCTTCTAGTGGGTGGTCTGATATGGTTGTTTGAGATTCATATGATTTGACTGTTGCTTCCTCATTCGTCATTGTTCCATTGACTCTCGGAGTTGCTTCAATGTTCTCTGGTTATGCCTCCTTCAGGGTTTTTGTGTCCATTTTGTGTTGCTCTTGTGCCTCAGCTAGCGTATCTACGTTCATGCCTATGATGATGGTTGTTGGGTCTCTTCCACCACAGGTGTGGGGTTCACCGGTGTTGTGTCTAAGGATGGTATTTCATCGATATTGATGATCTTCGGTGGTTTTTGTTTTCCTTCTTTCAATTGTACCCATGACCTGGTTCTAACTCTGGGTTGTCTGCCAGTCTGAATTGATTCTACTTTATTTGGTGATGCCATGGTGGTAAGTGTCAAACATTTGTTGAGTTTGAATGGTCTCTGTAACCTCTATGAACTCCACTCTATGCTCCTTAGCTTATATCGCTCTCTGACTATTCTCTTTTTTCAATTAGACTCTTTGCTCCTGCATCTGTGTGTTGCATGGCCCTTGCATGAAGCTTTTCTAGGACGCTACCTTAATTATGGGTTCAATGCACCTCTGGTTCCTTTGTACTTTCCATTACTCTGCCTTGTCGTCTCCATTTGGCATGATTAATGTGGTGTCCCATTGATCTTTTCCGACATTTAATTATGTATACCTCCATCTTTTCATACTGCTTTTGTCATCTTTTTGTTTCCCACTTGTTTCTCTTTTGACCTGAACATTAGCCTTATCCTTGCTAAGTTTTTGTTCCTAAGTATGTGTGCTCTTTCTTCTTCTGGTGCACTGTGCCTCTGTTGGTACTATTTGAAATTATTTTATTTTTTTTACTGGGCAGTGGGTGGTCGATTGTCCTTGTACAGCTTTAGTCGGCTTCTGTTGATCATCCCTCTGATTTCTACTCATGATAAGTATTTCAACTATACAGCTCCTCCATCTATGACATTTTTTACTTCGTACGGTCCTAACCAATGCATTCTGAGCTTTCCTGGGTGTTGAAACGATTTGTTGTCATACATCAATACTAGATATCCTTCCTTGAAGGTTTTCTTCTTGATATGTCTATCATGCCAAGATTTATCCCTTTCTTTCTGAACTTGTTGGTGAAATCCTGCTAAGATCTGATCTTCCTCGATGGTCATCAACTAGTTTAGTCTCTCTTGTACCATGCTTCATTATGTCATGTGTGTAATTTTTGCTACTTGCAAACTGGGTACTATAAATTCTAACGGTACCACTACTTCCTGACCATATACCAGTTTAAATGGCATGTGCCCTATCAAATGTTTTCACGTAGTCCTATAGGCCCATAATAATGTTGGTACTTTGAGGTCCCAATTGTCCCTGTTGACATTACAGATCTTCATTAGTGCATTCTCCAAGATTTTGTTAAATGCTTCTACTGTGCCATTTGCCTGTGGGTGATATGGTGTTCTCTTTTGATGATGGACTTCAAACTCTTCAGTCATAGCGCTGATAGTGTTGTTTATGAAGTGTGTGCCTTGGTCGCTCATCAAAACTCTTGGGCATCCAAATCTAGTGATTACTTTTTCAAATAAAAAGTGTGTTTTTGTTTCTGCGTTGCAATCCTTCACTGGCGTTGCTTTCTCCCATCTTGTTAGGTACTCTGCCACGGTGATGATGTACCTTTCTCCTATTCTTTTTTTTGGTGGGTTGATTGGTCCCACAAAGTCTATTTCCCATTTATCGAATTCCTGCAATGTTACTTGTGGTCGTATTGGCATCTCGTCTCTTCTTTTGGGTTTACATACCCTTTGACAAACATCGCATATCTAGAAGTATGCCTTTGAGTCTCTGTGAATGGTTGACCACCATAGTCCTACGCATAATACCTTCTGCGTGGTAGCTTTCCTGCGCAATTTCCTCCTGCTATTCCCTCATGGGATTCTATTAACACTCTTGGTCTTTCATTTTCTAGCACATATATGTGCAAGATGTTGTTTGTGCCCATTTTATACAAATGTCCCGCGATCAGTTGATAGTCTACAGCTCGATCTACCAGATTTTTCTTCTGCGCGGTGTTATATTCCTATAGCACAGTACCTGTGCTCAAGTACTGAATGGTATCTACAAAGTATTCATTAGGGATCTGAATTGAAAATAATTGTGCATCCAGAAATTTGTCTTCTAAATTTGTAGGTTCTTAGCCATTTGTGACTCTTGATAGGTGGTCAGGTTCTACATTCAATTTTCCTAGCTTGACTATTACTTCAAAGTCAAATTCTTGAAACATTAGTAACCATCAATAGATTCTCCCCCCCAACATTGGCTTGTTGACTAGGTATTTAAGGGCTAAGTGTTCTATGAACATCTTAAAGTATTGTAACAGCTTTCTACTCGCAAATGTTATGGGGTGATCCAAATACCCCACTCGTGGATGCACCAAGATAGCTCCAAGTGTTATGGATGATGCATCTACATGTACGTGGAATGCCTTCTCCCAGTCTGGAAATAACAAAATTGGCACGGTGAACATCTTTTCCTTGAGGGTATCCAGACCGTTTTGACACTTGTTGTTCCACTGAAACATTGTATCTTTTATTAACAATGTTTCCATTGGTGCGGTGATCTGTGTGTATCCTTTGATGAATTTTCTATAATATCATGTGTGTCCCAATGTCACTCTCAAATGAAAGACTATTTTTGGTGGTGGCAAGTTAACAATTACTGCGATATTTGCAAGACCTACTAGTAAACCCTGTTTGCATATTATATGTCCCAATAGTATCACAAACGGTGTTCCGAATATACATTTTTTTATGTTTAGTGATATTTGGCACTTCCTACATTTTTCTAACATCGGGCGTAAGACCTCTGCATGGTATTTCAACAAACTATAGACTATCTAATCGTCCAGGTATACCTCAAGAAATTGGTGGATGAATTCCTTAAATGCGACGATGAATACTCTGGAGAATATTGTTGGTGCATTCTTCAGTCCAAACGGCACGACTGTGTACTGGTAGGATCCCCATTATGTCGCAAACATGGTCTTGTATCTGTATTCCTGTGCTATATTGATCTAGTGGTAGCCTGATAATCCATCAGTGAATGAGTAAGCTTCATGTCCTCCTACATTCTCTAACACTTCATCCGTAAAAGGTGTAGGGAATGGGTTGTGTATGCATGCATTGTTTAACTTCCTCAAGTCGACGCATATCCTTATTCCTCCTTGTTTTTTTTCTTGCACTACCATCGGGCTTATCCATTCTGATTCCTCGTCCAGTTCTATGATTCGGTCTTCGAGCATCCTATCCCTCTCAGCTTTGACTTTCTTCTTATATATTGGGTTCAATCTGTATGGGCATTTTCTGATCGATCTTGCTTCAGGTATGAGTGGTATATTCATTTCTCCTAGATCTATGGCTATACCCTTCATATATGTAAATGTGGTGGGAAACAGGTCGTTTTACTCGCGCAGTAACTCTATTATGTTTTCTATTGTTTGTTCATCCCAGTAATCTCCAATGCTATCCATTTTTGGATTCTCAGTTGTCCTAATGTTTACTTTATTTACCTTGATCAGTGCAGCAAAAAATTTTGATTCTATGGGTGGGCCTTCCACTTCTCTTTCGCCTTTCGCTTCCTCGATCTGAATATCACACGGATCATCTTCCTTTGGTGCGTCTTCTTGCACATGGTAACATGACAACACTTCCTCGATTGTCTGTCTATTCCGTTGTTGCTCTTCCGTGATGAGATCAACTTCTGGTTCCTTGATAAATATAACCCCTCTTATCTTTTTAAGATTTGCATCTATGTTGGGGTTCTCATGCTCTAATGAGAAAGTGACTGCAAACTTCTTTCGTAATACTGTCCAGGTCATAGTTCCTCTGCGTAGTTCTTGGTTTGTATACCAATTTGTTGGTATGCCCTCTAGAGTGTGTACAAAATAATGGGGTCATTCCTCTGGGGGTGTCAGTTTCCAAAACGTTCTGCACTTCTCCAAATGTTTTGTTGGTGCCCCCTTTAGATTGTACTTATGTTGCTTGTTGTCTTTTTGTTCTGTGTCAAACCTTATGCGTAGTAACCGCTTACATTGGTACCAATATGTGATTGTCTCTTTGTGTGTGCCCCACCATCTTGCAGGTGTGGCTTTGAGTGCTATATCAAGTGCTATGAGTCGTTGATCTTCTGAAACTTCATATTCGTACTGTGCCAAGAATATTTCCATATCATTTATCCCATGGAAATTGGATGGTTCCATTATTTTTGTACCTACCCATCTTACTGCACGGTCTATTCATGCACATCTTATTGTGGAAAATTCATGTAGCCTTTGTTGCCAGTTCTCTAAACTGATGTCTGATTCTATTGCACATGAATTAATGCTCCGCCAACTGAGTATCCCATCTGCAGTTGGGTTTACGTAATCCTCATCACGTGAAGTTGTTATGTACAACTGGTTGATTTCCTCTAAGTCTAAGAAAGTAGGTTCTACAAACCTCTCCCCTTCTAATGGGTCTAATGGCGCGATGAGCCTGCATTCCCCTTACTCGAATGTCATATTTCTTGTCTTCAAATTGATTATGGCCTGGTTGTGAAATGCCCAATCTAGACCAAGCAACACTGGATATGGTATTGTGTCGTCCACTATTTTAATCACTTCAAAGTTTTCTTTAGTGCGTATTCCATCCAGGTCTATTGTCACTCCTTTCAGTCTACCGATTGGTAGGACTCTATGTTGGTTTTCTAGTTTTAGTTGAACAGGCGAGTATCCTAGTGTGGGCTCTCCCATGCATTGCCATGTCTTCTTTGGTATTACATTCACTTCAAATCCTAGATCCAGTATGATATCTCCCATGTTGAAATCTCCAATGTTGGCATTCAATCTGAACTCCCTACTAGTTCTTCTTCTTATATGTAGGTGATTGATTGTTTTTGGCTCTATTTTTCCTTCCGTCTCGATGCTACATTTTTCTAGTATGTTTTGCAATATTTTCACAGATGATGGATCATTTAATACTTTTACATATGATTGAAAAAATCCTTTGATTGTACTTACTTGTCCCATGGGTTTCATTTCATTGGTATCATCCAATAATGGAGGCATCTCGTACTCCATTGATTCCTTGCTTTGTTGCGCAGTTGAAGTTGACGCCATATCTTCCTTCTGAAATTATTGTCTTGCTTGCTTAAATATCTCCTTCTTATTCTTCTTGTCGAACTGTTTCCTTGGTTCATTGTTCTTCTTCACCCATTGGTTTTGTACTGTCTCTTGTTGAGCCGTGGTGTTACCTGTTTTAGCTCCTCTGATGGTAACTATGTTGATGCTCTGTCCTTCATCCCTTGCTTCAGATGAAATCCATTGAACATTCTATTTGTTCTGGTTCCTCTTTTCCTCGATCTTTACTAACAGTGTCAGACATTCTTTTGTATCATGGTCTGATGCGTGACAATACATACAAGTTGTTGGTGGAAGCAGACATTCACTTGCATAATGTCCCAGTTGTTGACAATTGTGACATACCACTGGTCCTCAACCTCATCCAAAACCTCCTCTCACTCGTCCTCCACCTCTATAGCCTGCTCGATCTCCTCTCGGTGCATTATAATGAGGTGCCTGATTGTACTGCACAGTATTGTACTGAGGTTGTGTTGCATTGTACTGTGGTTGCGCGGTATTATATAGTTGTTGCGCAATATTATACTGTTGTTGCGCAGTGTTGTATGGAGCTAGAATTTGATTAAACTGAGGTGTGGCTTGCCCAATCATCATTTCTTCCTACACTCTATATGCATCTGATGTCCTCTCTCTCATCAACTCCATAGTTCTACAATATTTTTTGTCGTGGTCCACCGACTTGCAAAAGTTGCAATACAAACTCTTTGGGATTGTTTGGTATTTATGCATCATTGGGCAGTGATATGGGTCGTGACCTAGTTTCTTGTAGATTTTGCACCATAGTCCTCCTGTTGGTAATGGATTTGGCATTCCTGCTGCCATATATTACATGAATGTTGGGCATTTGTTCTTGTGTTGTCCTTTCGTTCTGCATGTAGTACACCAAACGTCTTCTCGTTTGTATTTACTTTTATTTTGGTTTAGTTGGAACATTAAGTTCTTCAAATACTCCTTTAGTTATTCGATGGCTGGGTCCATCTGTTGATACTGGTTTTCTTCCAGTTGCAGGGCTGCCTATAAAGCCTATGCCTGCGTCTGGAAAAACATTTGTCGCAATGGGTATTTCAAGTGCAGTAGCAGTGAATTGATGAACAAGTTTCAATGTTGCATATCGGTCATAAGATATTTCAACTTTCCCTTTAGTCTCTTGAATCTCTGGTCAATTTTCCAAATATATTCTCCTGGATTTTGTCGGATTTATATCATCTCATTCATGTATTGATCCTCTAAGCTTAGATTTTGGAACTCATTAATCAGTAACTTATTAATATCTGTCAGTGTCCTTGTCGTCCTAGGTGCACTGTTTGTGTCTAAACTCATGTACCAGTCTAATGCGCGGTCTCTTATCGTATAGATAACTATGCCAGTTTGGTATCTTCATCAGTGATCTATTTTTTTTCCCAAATCTTTGCACAAATGAACAATTGTTTCTCAGGGTATTATGTTGCTTCTTCTCGAAATTATGGTAACCTGAATGTGGGATCGTGTCCTACCATTCTGAACATTGAACTACTACCTCCACATGGTGTAGATACTTGATTAGTTCTTCATGAACTAGCTCCTCTAGTTGTTTCTCCTTGTGTAGACATACTTCCTGTTGTCTGAATTCTTCCAAACTTCAGTTTTCTAAATAGTGGTGTTTTTTTTGTTGTATTAGTGGCACATGGGTTTATGGCTTCCACATTGACATTAATATGGATAGGATTGTTGCCTTCTCTTCTCATTCTTGGACCTCTCATATTCCTCTCATATGTTGCGTGCAGGATTTACTCAATCTGCTCCATAGCCTAGAGATCCTCTACATCTTCCTCGTCACTCGCCAAGACTTCCCTTGTGGCTATGGCTCTTTTCTTAGTATTCACCTTATATTGGTAGAGTACTCTGCTACGCATATTTCTAGTTGTCACCAAGATCCACTTGATCTGGTCATCATCCATCATGATCGAGTCCAAGGGTTCCTCCTTCTTTCCCTTATCCTGTCCTCCTTCCATTTCTCCTCTTTCTGTCAGTGCTTCCCCCCTTCCCCATGCATATAGGTAAATTTAGTTGTCTGACTTCATTTTCATTACACCTTTTGTGTATAGCAGTATCTTAATGGAAGCATACAACAATCTAATGTACCTTCCTCTAGGTCCTCGTAGAAACTCTTGCTCCACTGCATTGTACAACTTTGTTGTGTCTACTGCAAACTCTGTTATAAATCCTGCCACAATGTTATCAAGCCAAAAATCTATTGCATGGGTGAATTTGTTGTTCATGTGATGTAAATGCTCGATCTGTACCGAGGTCCACTCTAACTATCGGATCTGGTTCGTTGCGTGGTTATCCTTCAAACTTAGTATCCACTCCTACAATAAATGTGGAAACTCACAGAAAAAGACTTCATGAAAATCAATAAACATGTATTTCTCAAGATATTTTCGGGGTGTTATTATAGGGTTTTTGTTATCTTTCTGTGCAAACTCCAACTCTTTTGTTCTTATCCAAGTTTCGATATCTACTTTTGTGGGATTCCACGGTCTCAACATCCCCTTCTACTGCCTCATTGCTTTCTTATTTTCTTTACTCTTCTGTTTCTCACCCTATCTCATCTACTCAATCCTCTCTTGTTCCTACCAACGGCAATGGAACCATTTGTTGGTTACTCTCTCTTATCTCCTTTCTAAGTTTATTGACCCAGGGTTCATGTCTGTTCGAGTTTCCAACAAAGCCTCTAAAACTATCGGCCCTCCCGGTAAAATAGAAGGCAACGCAGTGCACAGGGTGCACTGCGCAGTCTCACCCGAGATAGTCTTAATGGGTGGCTACAATACTCATGTGTTTATAGCCTAGTATTGAGCGAGAGATCTGATAACTATGCAAAGGGAGTGCTATTGTAATGTGTTAACGTAGTACATTGTTATTACGATTTATGCAGTAAATATAACAAATCATTCATTCATCAAAGTAATATCCACTGAAAGACAATAAATACCCACATACATCCAATCACATAACACATACGTTATCATGGTTCACCCCTTCCTGGGATACGTCCACAAAGATATGTCTCTTCTCTCTTTTATTATAGTAGCTCTCCCTTACAGTGTTGCACGCTTACAAATCTTCTCAATTGGGTAAGACCTATATGAGGCGGACTAGATCGTACTAGGATCCTCAGCATGCGATCTAACCCTCAATATATACCCTCTTTCATATTCTCTAGCTCAACAGCTTACAAAGTAGGTCATACAGCAAAATATTACATATTGACTCACTACAATACTTCTCTCTATAATAACGACTATTCTTCATAATAATCCATAGACTCCCCCTCTTATGATACCTAAGTATCTATATTTATACATTTCTGGCTCTTCAGCCATTATAATACATTACCAAAACCCTAACCCTATTGTTGTTAGGTCTTCCATGCATGCACGCGTGTTGTTCTCCTGCTAGTTGTCGCTTTCCTCGTGCATGCCTTCTTTCCCAAAATCGCCTTTCTTTCCGCTTTGGTCTGCCTCCAACACTTACCGAAAAAGTGTCGTTGAGGAATATTGACTCATTGTTCCCCAAAAATGGCGCCAAAAATTTTATCACGCAATTTGTACTTTCCCAAAGCCCAAGGCAAGCGAGTCAATATTGGTGTAAAAAGGCGGTGACCTATCATTTCCACCTTAATAGGAAACCTATTTCTATTTAGGAGGATATCAATACTACCCCAGGGGAGATTTCCCCAATGACCTAAAGGGATGATGAAACTAAAGCAAGGATGGAATAATACCCCCCTCTCGCTAGTCACTCAAGCCAAAAGGTTATCTAGGTCTTTAATATATGAAGAAAAGTGAAAATAAAGTGTACCTTCCGAGAACAAGACAACAAAGGAAAAATATGGAAACTTTCAAGTACCAAATGATGTTAGTGCTTCATAAGGCCATGACCCTTTGAAGAATAAGTTATCTGATATAAAGATGTGGAAATATAAAATTTTGTAACAGTATTAAGTATTTTGTAACAGTTGCAAAAAAATTGTCTTGGAATTGCTTGAAAAGACAATGAAAAGGTAGCTTTAACTAGGAAGAATGATAGTCGATTGTCACAAGCAATTTTAGCAATGTCTAGCTAGCATTAAATGCCAATTTTGTAGTGAATTTGCTGCAGTTAGATGACTATAGCAATCTTTTTTAACAACACCAAGTATTAGTGCTCAGAATTACAAGAAAACACCATGTAAACTTAGCATTTATCAAGTAGATTGCTTAGCAATTATCACAAGCAATTTCTGAGTGAGTTAGATGCAAGTTATGTAAGTGTATGCAGAAAATTAATGTAGATTAGTATGGTTGTAGGAGAGGTTTGCAACATCCACAACTTAACTAGTGAATTAGTATAGTTTAGGGTTAGTAGAAGTTAGAAAAAGCTTCAAGGAAGAGAGGTTGACTGTTTGTTTGATCAATCATTCACTAAAGCAAGTGGACTAGTGCCTTTAAGGGGTAATGGAGTCTATAGGTGACATATTTCTCTTGGAAGTAGTAACAAATATTATTATACTTGTCTAAGGAGAAGAGGTGGATGGAGGAGGTGTTGGCACTTCAAGGCCTCAAACATCCAAACCCTAAAGACAAATTCACTAGAGAGTAAGCAATTTTAGGCCCTAGTGAATCTTCCTTCCTTAGACTTGTTGAAAGGTATTAAGGACAACAATAACTAGAAAATGGCTTCTAAAGAGCTAGCATTTAGGGATTTAGAGGTTTATTTAAGTCAAATCACCTTAGTAAATTCTAGCAAATGAAAAGAAAAGAAGTAGTATCTTAAGTCCTTTACTCCTAGGGTTTGTCAAGCAAGCAATTTCATAATCTTTAACATGAATAAGAAAATGTACCACAACCATTCAAAATGAAATGAAAATTGCATATTTACTTACTTCACCAAGAATAATCAAGCAATAAAACCCTAGATTGACAAGTAACTTCACCAAGAAATGATCCAAGTTGCAAATTTTAGCCTCCAGGATAAGTGTGCCTCCCTATTTCAGCTAATAAATCCCAAAAAAGGGCGCAAATTTCAGACCACACTTCTTGTGTGATGAATTGTTTATGAAAAAATGAGAGTAGTTTATCTCTATTTATACAAAAATTTGACCTTTGATTAATTTTAGGTCAAATAAAAGGCTGACCTAGCCAGTTTACATTAAAATCCAATTTTGACATAAATAAAATTAATTAACATCTAAAAACATATCCAAGGGTGACGTCCTACCCTTGTAGGGAGACGTTGAGCCCCTAAGGTGGAATGTTGGGCTCAAGATGCAGAACGTTTGGCCTCCAAAGGACCTAGATGATTCCCACATGTGCCACCTAGCTCATAACTACCCCAAAGTGTAGACCCTAGCTCTAGATGACATCCAGGGTCATGATGGTGATGTCTTGGGATTTCAAATGTCAATGTCCATGTGGAAGAGAAATATCCCCCTGGGTCTAGGTATGCCATGATGCCTTGAAGGTGATGTCCTTCTTTCTTCGTGGTGAAAATCTCTAATGTCTTCTTGCCCCTAGTTGGGGTTACAACATCCATTTGTGGGATTTAAGCCCCCGTGAAGGTTCGAGCTAATCAGTCCCCCATGTGTACCTGTCCACCGGACAAGATCCTGCAGCAACAAAAATTACACCCTCTAGTGGTTCACAAGTCACAAGGATCATAACATGTAAATCACATCCAATAATAAAATTACCCAAACATGTGCATCAAATCCCCTTTTACCTAGACAAATGCTCAAAGACGTTATGCAATTTAACAAGTCAAGTTTGGAGAAGGTCTCTACGTGTCCTATTGGGCTAATCCTCCTTAAGTTTGGGGTGTTTCCCAGGTAAGAACCAATCTAGGTCATGTAAGTGTATCAGGTGGTGTGGGGTAGTGTTTGGGCATGGGGTGCAGTGACAACAAGGAAATATAAATCTTACCTGTGGGTGCCTTTGTAGTGGGCGAGCTGCACCTTTTCATGGATGTGATTGTTTCCTATCCCATTCATTTCCTTTTATTCTTAGCTTCATTAATATTTTTTATTTTTTTATGCTTTAAGGGAAGAGTTGAGTGACACCGTCTTGGCTTGGTGACTAGAGGTGACAATGTTATCCACAAGCATTTCATGGATATGAGAAGGTTGGTTTGTGATGAGACCCCCTTTCTCTTGGCTATGCCACCAAGAGCCACTACCCTGGTTTGGTAACCAAATAGATGGTAGTGTCATACCACTACATTCTCATGGTCATAATAGGTCGGCTCGTGATGAGACCTCCTATCCATCAAATAATACCTTGAGTGTTTATTTATTTTGTGGGTTCCCTTTTCTTACTAAGAATCCTTTTACTGCTTTCTCGGGAATCCCTGGGAAGCATATCAAAGGTTTTTGTCTTTGTCCTTTAACTCTTGCTAGCTACTTTTACCCTCTGGGATTTTATCCCCTTCTTCCCACGGGGCAAGGTACAACCCTTCCTAGTGTGGAAAATCCCAATGCCCGAACAAAGGTCTCGGGGAGATGAGAGAAGTAAATATGGAAAGTGGTAAGTCTGGAGGGAAGGTACGATGACCTTTCACAGACCCACCCAGTAGAAACCCATCCTAAAGTAAGATCAACTTACTAGGGCACCATGTCACCCTTCCAGGTATGAACAAGTCAAAGAGCATAATTTCCAAGAAAAAGTTATGAAATTAAGGAGAATTAAATGCAACATATTCAAGTGCTTCAAGAATTGGAGTGACACATACCATGATCCACGAACTCATTACCTTATGGATCAAGACTTACTTCTACTTCAAGACCAAGATGGTGGGATGCATATTGTTGCTGCTCATAAATGGGCACCACTGAAGAAACAAGGGGCCCTCTGGGGCTATGCTCAAGTCATCCAACTCTCAGTAATCCATGTCTAGGATTGGACCAGGACATGTGGGCCTCGATACATGATCTCCTTTGTTATCCCTAGTGTAGGGGAAATAACCTCAAAACCATGAGCTTATCCATTTTAAGCATTATTCATAGTGCCTCTTCTTTCACTTTTATTCATCTATCACGAGACCAATGTTTGGAACCAAGTTCTCTGGACTTCGGCCTTCTTGCATTTTATCAGAGTAATACTTCCCGAAGTAAACTTAGTCGAAGTACATAGAGTACTCTCTGTTGACATATTTTTCAAATGCCCTTCGGCTAAAAACCAAGGGCCTAACTTATTTTTGTCGTGTAGTTATTTAACTTGGCCCTCGAGTTGCTTTTAAGAACCTTCACATGACCAAGAGCTAGGACTGTTAGACTTAGGTCAACAGGATCTCTGACTCTTCGAGTATTAGGGATTATTGGACTTTGCAAACCTTGTATCTTTCTGGAGTAAATTCCGTCGAATTGCGTATACTCTATTTATTAGTATATCAGACGATCGATTTTAATCTTCCTTTGAATCAAAAATACTGGCTTACCCAGAGGCTTCAACAAAATCAACGATCAAAAATTAATTAGGATTTGAGATCTACGGTCCGTGCTCTTTCAACATAGTGGATCTTTAACACTTGGCCACTGTGCACTTTAATCTTGAGTTGATGTGTGTCCATAAACTTCAATGGTCCAGATCATTGCATGATCCCTTCACCAAGTTAATATTCATGCACGTTTACTTTTTGAGATTTTGGAACTCGACCGTAGATCTTCCTCCTCAATGGACGGTTATATATTATTTCGGAGCATCGAAACTCTGGGAATCCAAGATATTCAAACTATGAAGTAGTTCAATCCCTCTGGAGGTTTACCTACCAAATAAGTCACAAGGTTGTAATGACCGCTTGTTGGCAGTTGTTAGTACTCATTATTTTATCCCTCCACTATGCTTGATCATCGGTCAAGAATGCTCCCGAATTAGATCAATGGTTAGCATTACTTCGTGTAATATACCAGATATAAAAAGTATGCAGAACAAAAATAAAATGGTAGAAATGGTAGAATAACACCAATATAACCAGAACAATCACCACAATAACACTGAAATGATATAAGAATGACAACAGAAATAGCACTTTGATTCTGAGAGAAATGTTCATGGGCCTCTTCGAGGGGGAAACCTCCAGTCGAGCAGAGCTCTATTACAATAATATCCAAGCTAGGGTTCTCCTACCCTCGACTCCTATTTATGCTAAATATGTCTATCAAAAGATGCATCTAGAGGAAGATCCTTCTAGAAGCATAAGCTTCTATTACGTCTTCTTACATTCAACTTATTCTATTTTATTGCAAGGCCTTATTAATAATGACCTTTATTACATTCGAATATATTGTTCTACCTATGTGCGGGTTAGGACCCTAACATGTCCTCCCCCTTAAAAATATCCTTGTCCTCAAGGCTTGAGATGTGGAAAATGTTGCAGAATTGTAGTTGGTTCCCATGTGGAATCTGTTGGACTTGTATCTTTCCATTGGACTAACACTTCCTTGATGGTTCTCTGATGCAGGTGAGGCTCACGCTGGTCCAAAACTGCTTGTGGCTGTAGCCAAACGGATCCTTCTTTGGATAACTCGGGAAGGTTGGTTTGAATTTGGAACTTAGTTACAATCGCCTTCTTTAAGCATGAAACATGAAAAAAAGGATGTAGCTTCGAATGACTGGGCAAATCTAATTGATAGGCCACCTGTCCCAGATGCTTGAGAATGGTACAAGGACCATAAAATTTGGACGCTAGCTTCTGACACTACTCGACCTTGAGGGAATTTTTCTTGTAAGGTTGTAGTCGAAGAAACACCTGATCCCCTTCTACAAATTGACGTTCAGAGTGACCTTGATATACTTGTTGATTCATGTGATTTTGTGCCATGACCAAATTCTCTTTGAGGGTACGGAGAATAGCCTCTCGAACTGTAAGTGTTTGGTCAACCACTTGGACCTTCGAGACACCAGGTAAGTATGAGAGAACTGAAGGTGGGTTCTGTCCATACACTACTTCAAAAGGAGTCATGCATGTAGTTATATGGTATGAAGTGTTGTACCACCATTCGGCTAGGGTTAACCATTGAGCCCACTGATTTTTCTTTTCCGAGCAAAAACACCTCAAATGTGTTTCCAAACACTTGTTCACAACTTTTGTTTGACCATCAGTATGGGGATGATAAGTTATGATGAGATGCAATTGGGTGCCTTGTATCTTGAACAGTTATTGCCAAAAATTGTTGGTGAAAGTTGGGTCGTGATCAGAAACAATAGAGTGCGGCATGCCATGAAGCTTGAAGACCCGATCCATGAAAATTTGATCCACCGTGGATGTTGTAAATGGGTGTTGAAGAGCACAGAAATGAGCATACTTGGAAAGGCAATCAACAACCACCATGATGACTGATTTATTTCTCGATTTGGGTAAGCATGTAATAAAATCCATAGAGATATCCCTCTGAATAGAAGGTGGAATCAAAAGCGGTTGTAGTGTGCCCGGAGATTTGACTGTTTCTCCCTTGTTGAGTTTACACACATCACATTCAGCGAAAAAATTACAAATGTCTTTTTTCATACCATCCCAGAAAAAATAACGTTTGACCCTGTCATAGGTTTTGGTGAACCCGGAGTGCCCGGTTTTGGGTGTAGCATGAAGCTCAGAAAGTACCATGGATTTAAGTTTTGATTGTTTACTTAAATACATATGCCCTTTGTATCGAATCTCATCATGGAACCAAGAGTACCCTGGGGAAGATGGAGCATTGGACTGCAATTGTTGGATTATATGCAAACTTTTGGGATCTTGTAGCCATTCCTAGCGAACGGCTTGGAGCCAATCTAGTACAATGAAGGAAAGAGAAAAAAGGGACCCTTCATCTTCATATTTTTGGGAAAGTGCATCCGCAACCACATTGTCTTTGCCTTTCTTGTAAATGATCTTATAATCATATCCAAAGATCTTAGTCACCCATTTTTGTTGCTCCGGGGAGGAAATGCATTGTTCTAGAAAATACTTGAGGCTTTGATGGTCTGTATTAATTTGGAATCATTACCCCAATAGATAAGGGCACCACAGATCAACAACATGCAGAATAGCCAACATTTCCTTTTCATAGATTGATTTTCCCAGATTTATTTCAGACAGTTGTTTGTTGGTAAAGGCCAAAGGCTGGCCCTCTTGCATAAGGATAGCACCAATTCCTTTCCCTGAAGCATCACATTCCAAGACAAAGGTCTTTGTGAAATCGGGAAGGGTCAGTACTGGAGTGGTGCACATGGCCATCTTCAATGTTTGAAAAGATTGTGCACCGGCGGGGGTCCAAGTGAAAGAGTTATTTTTTAGGAGTGTAGTGAGAGGTGTTTCAATCTTTCCATAATTCTTAAAAAACTTGTTGTTGAGCTCTAAAGATGTCCAAAAACAACCTTAGCTTAACATTAATTTATCAACCAGAGGATTCGTCTTTTATCTCAAAGAATATCGGCAAAGTCTATGCAGATAGCTTATAGAGGCTAAAATCGTGTAGCGAAAGAAGATCTGAGTTTGTCAACAACCAAGTTCCTCAAACATTTATTAAATATTCTAGGGATTGAAATCTAAATCTATGCAAAAGGAAAGGAACTAGCTAATCTATTGAATTCGTTCTAAGAACAGTAATTGAATCTAGATAAAGACTTGCAGGAATTGCTATCATTATGAATCAGAACTGCTGAAAAGAAAAGGGAGAACTACTCTATCTATGGAAAGGAACAAAGACTGTAATCTAACTGAAAAGACATGGCAATCATATTTCTATTGAAAGGAACAACACCTATATTCTACCGAAAAGGAACAACAAATGTAAACTAATGAAAGGAACAACAAATGTAAACTTATGAAAGGAACAACAAATGTGAACTTATGAGGAACCTTCACGCATAGAATCTCAGTAATGGGAATTGGAACAATAATCATTCAATAGTTTAGGGAATATCTATTTCTTGCAATTGACATGAAACCATCAACACACTTATGAATTTGTTAACTACTATAAAAGAAAATTGAATCACAAGACAGAATTTGAGCTGATACAATTACAGATCGAACAGTAGCTCCTTCAGACTGGGCCCTTGGTCCTTAGAAGAACTGTTATCAAAAACTCAGTATGTAAAAATGGAAAAATTGCTCGAGGCTTCTATTAATTTCATAGCTAGTACAACATTTCTACAAAAACTGCTAACGCATAGCAATTCTATATTCTCTATTCTTGAGTGCAAAATCTCTCCTTTCTTCAAGATCTATTTACCCCTTATATGTTACAATAATCTGGGTAAATTAAGCTATCTTGAGGATCGAGAGATCCTCAGGATTGCTTTACTATTACAATGAGTAACTCAATTATCTTTAAAACTGCTTTGCGCCATAAAGTCTTCAACCTCCAATAGCTTGTGCATCTTCAAGATTCCCCTTGCTATCTTGGGTTCGACAATATTTAACCAATCCTACAATAAAACTAGACAATTCCAATCATATTTAGAATCTATGTAATATAATCTCCAACAATCAACGCTAAGGGTATATTATTCATTTTCTATTCTATTTACTTCTAAATAACCAAAAATTCAATCAAAATAATATCATGAAATGTGGGGAAAAGGAAGATATTTATACCTTTTTCATAACCTAACATAACCCCCAGCTTACCTTCTTGCATGTCCTCATGCAAGTTGAGACTTTACATGTAAAGCAGTAATGTTGTAAGATGGAAAGGTTGGTTCACCAGGCCTTCTGAACCCATTGCTTCTTTTGAGTTCTCCAAAAGCAACATCCTCCCTTTTCTTGTTAATTTGATAATCTTTTTGGTAACTTTCNTGTAAAGCAGTAATGTTGTAAGATGGAAAGGTTGGTTCACCAGGCCTTCTGAACCCATTGCTTCTTTTGAGTTCTCCAAAAGCAACATCCTCCCTTTTCTTGTTAATTTGATAATCTTTTTGGTAACTTTCTGGAGGGAACCAGATGATAGGAGGATTATATCTGCACCCAATCCAATAAGGTCCTTCAGGCTCTTGGAGCAATTTAGAATACCTCTCTATTCTGAAGGTAGCTGCAAAGAAATTTATATACCCAAAGGGATCCCTACTCTTTACCTCACTGGAGGAGGCATCCCATCTCCATTTAGAAGCAACAAGAGATTCCTCATTAAGCTCCCTAAAGTGAGTGATACTTAAACGTATGACTTGGAGATGGATGGGGGACAAGGAGTCTACGACCCCTTTCCTTTTCATAAAAGTTTCATGTCGCATAATGGCTGGAAAGGACTTTGGAGGCTCCCCCCTAACCCAAAGATCCAGCCCAGCTTCCCTGTTTAGGAAGGTTTTATGAGCTTTACCCCATCTAACTTGATTCTGAGTGAATGACAGAAATGCCTGAAACTGTATATCACCTATGAATGGGCCAGGGTTATCTTCCCTGTTGTCTTCCAGAATGAAATTATGGAAGTATAATTCACACAAAAAGTATTCTACATTTTCATCCTTCTCTCTGAAACATGAAATAAACTCAGGTACAGTGGCAAAAGAAATAGGTTTTCCTTCTCTGATGGCCTTCACTCTCAATAACAAATATCATTCCAATAAGAATAACATGTAATTGGTGGCAGGAGCTCTGCAATTAATAGCATCAGAGTAGACATCACAGGTTTCCTTGATTTGCTCCAAAGATTTTTCCAATTGGGTTTGCACCTTTTTTATCTTCTCTTGGGCTCTGGTGAGTGCAGCATAGGTCTCACCCTCCGTTGTTGTCATGTCCTTCAATTCTTTAAAAATCCTTTGATATTCAGTCCTAGTTACCATTCCATGTTGGTGTTGGACCAATTCTTGTTGGGCTTTTGTAAGTTTGTCTTTTAGTCTATCGATGGTGACACTTTGTGCTTGAGATTGAGATGCTTGGTATTCCTCCATAGCGCTCATCTCTTCCTTGGATTGAGTTAATGCTTACTGGACTTGTGTAAGTTCTGCTTCCAACCTATCCACAATAATACTCTATTTCTGGGACTGGAGTGCTTGGTGTTCTGCCATAGTCAGCAACTCACTTCTGTTTTGAATCAAGGTTTGTTGAGACTGCATCAATTCCTCCTCCAATCTCCTGATGGTATCATTATGCTCAAGGAGTTGAGCTGTCTGCACCTCAACATTAATTGCTTTTGTAGCTATCATATTTTCCTATGTCTCTAGAGGAGGTGCTTCCTCATTCTGGGCTACTGTTTCTTCTACTACTATTTCTTCAGGGTCTGTCTGTATCCCTACAGAATTTGTATTGACTACTTCTTTAGGAAGAGGGTTTCTTCCTTGTACTCTGGCCCTTCTGTTCTTCTTTCTTTTGTGGGATTTATCTTTCTGTTCTAATTTTTTCCTCAATTCCTTAATAATTTCCTTGAGTTTAACTACCTTATGCTTTAATACTTCAGCCTTCTTAGCCTTTTTCTTCAATAGTTTATTTTCTTTTTTTAACTTTCTAATTTTCTTATGGCTTTTGGCTTATTTTTGTTTATGGGAGGTCTCAAGGCCTTCTTCATTATGGTCAGCAGATGGTTGTTCCTCTATTCCTTCCAATTGTTCTGTCTGTCCAAGAGGGATTCTTGTTTCGAAATGGGGTTCTTCCTGTGCTCCGTCGTCAGGAAAATACATTTCAATATCAAGAAAATATTCAACTGGTTTTGAAGAGCAGGGTTGTTCTGAGTGTATTTCTGAATTATTTGTGCCCTTGTCAAGTGAGGTTCCCAAGCTTCCCAAAACCTGGGCTATTTCTACCTCATAGCTCTTCATAAATTGTTCTGTCAGATGTGACAATGTCGGTTGGGTGTCTTCCTGATCATTCCTCTGTGAGGTCAGTTCTTCCTGCCTAATTCCTTAAGCATTCTCACGTGGAGATTGTTCTGTAGAGTTCTGAAGTTATTCAGTCTCTTTTCTTGTATCCTGAATTGCTTCAGTTGTTTCCTGAATTCATCTTCTTCTTCTCCTTGTCTGAATGATGGTTGTAGGGACAGTTGTTGCTCTCTTCCTCTTTTTTGTTAATGCTTGTGTTTGTATGCTCTGGGTCTCTGTGATTTGGGCAGGATTTACCTCAGCTTTAGTTTGAGGAGATGGGATTTCCCTTTGGGTAGTAGTGTCCTCTGCCTGTCTATCTTCGATTTCCTGTGGTGGTTCTTCATGGCATAATTCAGATTGCTCTAGTTGTGAAGGTCTATTGGACTCAATCAAGTTATCCCGGGTCAATTGAGTTTGACTCAGTGCATTAATTGTTATCAATTTAACTAATCTGTGGTGGCTGATAACAGTAATAGGGTCCTTGGATTTTTGTGTTCTCAGAGCAACCTCATGTAATATGGCATTCAGAAAGAAAGGTAGATTAAGTACTAACCGTTGTTTTAAATCTACTAGCAATTTGAGGTGGCGAGGTCGAATTACATCATATCGTCCACCACAAGTGATGTACCATTGAATTACCCCTGCAAGTTCTTTCCATGGTTCTCTGAGGGTACTGGGGTTGAGTCCTTTTCCTTTCTTATCCAATTCTTCCCCAGGGTCTGTGAAGGTTTCTGTTGGATCATGTTGTCATTGATGCCAATGGTTTGATTGATTGATGTCATTGATTGATGTCAAGTGATTGATTGATGTCAAAGGATTGATTGATTGATGATTGATGTAATGTCCTTGATGAGAATGCAT
>SNQJ01S0049730.1:34934-79395 GCA_010110895.2 Picea sitchensis
TTTCAAGTAAGTTTCCATTCTATTACTCCAGTATTCAAAATTGCTTCCATCAAATGGTGGAATCCCATTTGGAATGTTGTCTTCCATTTCTTCATAGGATCTTCCTTCCAGTGGTTAAACTATACTGAAGGTAACCCACTCTGATACCAATTGTTGATACTTAGAACACATCACCAAAAGACTTCATCCTCTCTTAAAATCCGACCTTCTTTACTTCTATTTTCCTCTGAAATTTGACTTGTATATCAAATGAATGTATAATGATATTTATTTATACCATTTATGTCACTTCCTTTTAACATTAGGGCCTACCTGGCACTTTCTTATTTTCTAATTCTTTTCTTTAATTATCTTCAGGGCCTACATGTACTTCCTTCTTCAATTCACTTTGTGATCTTCAAAAATTCATTTCTCCTCAACGATGAGGATCCACGTGACGTGCCACATACCACCAGAAACAACATGATGTATAGTATCCATCCATGAGTGTTGTATCTGCATATGCATTTTACTTCATGTCCAAATACCTTCATCAATATTGCGGTCCAAAACCCATGACCAGGTTTGACATCAATGACAACAACCAATCTTCCAACATTGGCGTCATGTCGGATGCTAAGCACAAGAAAACAAATGCATTTGTATTTGAAGGATACCTTTGAGACATGCAGGAAGCCATCTCCAACATGTGGAGAATAACACCAGAAGTGGTGGCACAGTATTGGGACATTGATAACTTCAAGGCCACACGACATGCGATGTGGATACAGGCACAAAAGGATCCCAATAAGTAGTGGCTACAAATGCGCTACTGTATCATAGAGGGAGACATCGAAATGGTTATAAAAGACTGGGAAGACGAGTGGAAGATCCCAGTACTTATCCAAGAAATACCTAGAAAGACAACGGAAGAAGAAACAGGCCAGGAACAAACACAGACTTAGGAAGTCCCAATGCCCAAGAAACAGAGGATGGGCCATATGAAAACAAAGAAAACAAACAAAGGGAAAACTAAGACAAGGAACCATAAAGGGAAAACGGATGCTACGTAGCCGACTCAAGTGTAGCAGAAACAGGCTAAAGTAGTGTAGGGGACCACACCAAGTCCCAACCCACAAGAACCTGGCTTGAATAAGAGGCCAACCACTCAGACGGGAGGCACATACAAGAAAATGAAGGAAAAAATAACACCACCAGATTACACAATCACGGAGGATGATGCAGAGATGATAGCCTAAAGGGTTCATGATTGTATATCCGAGGGCTTTGACAATGCCGCACATCATAGGGACATAATTCAAGAGGAGTTAGCAGACATGCGACCATTCCTCAAGAAGATCAAGGAAGCTCAGATAGCGGGCAACAGGATGGGAATAGGGCCATCAACTTCACAGACATAAGAAAGGATGGAAGAAGGAAATAACGACATAGTTCATACAATATCACAGCCGAGTGCAACATTCCACATTACACCCAGTATGTTGTGCATGGACGGGGTCATGGGGCAGACACACCTAAAGGAATTAGCCCAAATCCAACTAGTATTTCCATGGATACCATCCAAGGATCTACACAAATTGTAGGTTAGCATTACCCAATAGGTACCGTCTCATGAACGCACAAACTTAGCTGAATTGTAGTAGGCAATAGAGAAGCGAGACACACTGGAAATAATATGTGAGCAGGCTAAGTTCAAGACCCAAGAGGAAAGGGAGAGCATGAATGGATTGGCATAGAAAGTGGAAAGAGCTTATGCAAAGAGTCCAACGACCGTGCAGAGGGATGCACTCACAACAGTAGAAAATATTGATCAGATTGTGTAGGAAATCAATCAATATCAAAAGGATATCAAGCATCTCCGTGAGCAACTTACACCTACCACTCCACCAGAAGTAAGGGATCAAAGGAAGCAGGAGGCAACAAAGCAGTTGCGGGAGATAGATCAAAAGTTTCATGCAACAACCGACTTGTTCGAGGAAGCAACACCACTATGGAAAAATTTAGAAGAAGATCAACAAGTCCAACAGTGGGACAAGGAAGAAGAAAAGATAAGAGAAACTATCCAATACCTCAAGAAGAGGCATAAGACAATGACCATCACGAAGTGCGTCAAAGGGGTGCAGGATACGAAGAAACTGCAGGAAGAAATCACCACTGTGCAAACACAAAAGAAGGAGCTGTAGGATCAAATGGAACTGCTCCAAGAGAGAGTGGCATAAGTCATAGCACATGCAGAGGAAGACAAGACACTGATAGGATAGACCTAGGCAGAATGCGTCGGATTGGTCAGTGATGAAATTGCAGTCCATATAGTGGACATGCTCAAGGAGAAGATCGCATAGGCGCAAACACAAGCAACGAAGCTCAAGAAAAAGTTCCAGGCGATCACCAAGGAGATCGACCAAGCGAACAAAGGTTAGGTGACTTGGGACGAGCCACATGTTAGTGTTGAGGGCCTGTTGGAGGCAAACCAAAGTGGAAAGAAAGCCCATTTTGGGAAAGAAAGCATGCACGAGGAAAGTGACAGTTGGCGGGAGAACAACACGCGCACATGCATGGAATACCTAATGATGGTAGGGTTAGGGTTTTGGTAATGTATTGTAATGGCTGAAGAGCCATAAATGTATAAATATAGATACTTATTTATCATAAGAGGGGGAGTCTATGGATTATTATGAAGACTAGTCGTTATTATAGAGAGAAGTATTGTAACGAGTCGATATGTAATATTTTGCTGTGTGACCTACTTTTGTAAGTTGTTGATCTAGAGAAGACATAAGAGGGTAGATATTGAAGGTTATATCACAAGTTGAGGAGCCTAGTGCAATATAGTCCACCTCATATAGTTCTTACCCAACCGAGAAGAGTTGTAAGCACGCGATGATGTAAGGAAGAACTACTATAATAAAAGAGAGAAGAGCCAGATCTTTGTGGACATAGCCCAGGAGGGGGTGAACCATGATAACGTCTATGTTATGTGATTGAATGTATGTGTGTCTTTATTGTCTTTCAATGGATATTACTTTGATGAATGAATGAGTTGTTATATTTCCTGCATAAATCGTAATAACAATGTACTGCGTTAACACGTTATAGTAGCACTCCCTTTACACAATTATCATATCTCTCACTCAATCCTAGGCTGTAAACACATGAGTATTGCAGCCACCCATTAAGACTATCTCGAGTGAGACTACGCAGTGCACCCTGTGCGCTGCATTGCCTTCTGGTTTACCGAGATAGACGATAGTTTTAGAGGCTTTGTTGGAAACCCGAATAGAAATGAACCTTGCGTCAATAAACTTAGAAAGGAGATAAGAGAGAGTAACCAACAGTAAGCCTTTCCATCAAATCCATTTCTTCACAAATCATACTTGGAGACTCCACTAAGGGTGATCCCCTCATTCCTTTGATAATTAAAAGAAGATTATCTGGTGACTCCACAAAGTTCAGGGAGATATACCAATCCTACTAGGTCTTATAGAAGAGAGCCTCCCTAAGACTCTCCTATAGTAAAATAATTATTTGGATCCAATCTTACCTTAAACACAATGTCTAACGTCCAAACTTAGACCCTTAATCCAAATCAGGGTAATAACCAAACACAATGGTCATCCAAACTTTTAAAACCGTTAGACATGACAAAAATTCTAGGATACCCCAGGAAAATCCCCCCTAGGTATGAGAAGTGGCTACCTAAGTTCACTGGTAATGATGTAGTCAGTGTTGAGGACCATATGATCAATTTCCGAGCCTTCTTCCAACTTCATCCTATCAGTGATGATGCTAAAGATTTAGAAATGAAATTGTTCTCTGCTACTCTCTATGATGGCGCTAGAAGATGGTATAACGGTCTCCCTAACGCTAGTATTACATCTATGGATAATTTAGAGGAAGTGTTCCTCAAAATATGGAGTGTCAAGGAAGACCCTAATATGTTTCTAATAAGTCTCAATAACATTACAAATGTTGGGAATGAAACTATTAGGGAATTTCATGATAAATTTGAAAGGCTAATACAATAGATACCAGAAATCCATCACCCTTCAAACAATTTTCTTCTCTTTCTTTACACCAAAGCCTTTATAGGACAAATATGTTTCCTCAGATACAAATCTCCTAGGACAATCCAAGAATCCCATGAGGTGACTACAAAAATTAAATATAACCTATTATCATCCAGAGTAGAACCTTTTATTTCCCCAAGAGTCAAAATGGATGCCAAACCCAAAGTAGTCCACAATGTTGAGTCTACCTCGGATATTAGCACTAGCTTGGAAAAGATACAATTGACTATAGATGGCATTGTGAAAACCCAAGGGTTAATGATGAATAGGATTTTCAATCTAGAGAGATCCCAACAACAATTTCCTAGACCTCTTTATAAGGGGAAATTCCAAAGGGGTACTCAAGGTTTCAATCTTAAGAATGATCAAGAAGTCCCTAATAATTTAGCCCCACAAATGTGGTAGAGGAGAACCCGTGGTGCTTACAGTGTAGAGAGTCACATTGGGAGCATGAATTCCCTCTAAACAATGGTGAACGTGATTAAGTGAATATTATTGAGCATACCATTGAAGGGCCACAATATTTCCTTAATATCACACTTGAAGAACATGAAGAAGGTATAAAGGAAGCATCCATGAAGGATAGGATGGAGGTGATCAATAACCTTGATCAAGAATCGAGAGAAAAATTGAAAAAACAAGAATTCCAATTGTATACTAGACAACAAAGGATGAACCAACCTCTCTTTACTGGACCTACAGTTTCACAGCCAAAACCCCCACCTATGAACATACTCCTTCCTAAAACTTCTCCTAAGAATAACAAGATTGATTTGAATTTTGACTTGGAAGGTGCATTGGCCAAGATGCATGTGACCATTCCATTAAGAGAAGTTATCAAAATTCCATCCATACAAGAAAGGTTTGAAATTTTTTTAACGTATTAGATGAATCAATGGACCCTCCTATTATGTTACAAGAAGACCATTTTAGGGTTCAATATGATGGAAACCCACCCTTCTTCATGTCATTACAAGTGAATAACAAATGTATTAACAATTGTATCCTTGACTCAGGAGCAAGTGCTAACATGATGTCTTTGAAAGTCATGGAGAAACTAGGCCCGAATGCTACATGGCCTTATAGGAATGTGTGCGGTTTTGAATCCAGGGGTACCCACTCATGTGGTAGTTGAGAGTGTTGAAGTACGCCTTGGTAAATATCCTAAGAGAGTGATACATATGGATATTGTGGTGGTGGACATCCCTAATGTGTCAAGGATGCTTTTGTCCAGAACATTTGTTGCAATGTTGGGTGGTACATTAAAGATGGATCTAACTTATATCAATGTGCCTATGAAAAATGTGACAATTGAACTCCTTCCAAATATGCCAATGGCCAAGGTCCATGTACAAGAAATTAACAATGATACTGAGATCAGTGAAACACATGAGACAATTAAGGAAAACCTTCCTATATTTTCTCCAGATGATTTGCCTTTCACTTCAGAGGAAGATTTTGATGAGATAAAATGGCCAAAGAGAGAAGAGTATCAACAACTCTTAGATAAATATAAACACAAATAGGTTGGAATTGTCAAGTTACTAAAGAAAGGGGATGCTGACATATTGATTAAACCAAGCCAATAAGAAGTCCTTACAAGTTACATCTGAATCCCACCCTCCTCCCTCAAGACAATATACTAGAGTTATATAAGGGACAACCAAGTCTGAAGCAAAGGAGTATCAAGAGGGAGATACAATATGGATTTGGGATACAAAGAAAAGAGAGCTTAATAATGTTAAAGGGAATGCACAATTTTTTCTCGGACCTTTCAAAATCAGAATGAAGTCAGTCAATGATGCCTACTATTTGTCTATGTTGGAAGGAAGAAAACGTCCATTACCAGTTAGTGGACACCTCCTCAAACCCCATCATGGGGCACAGATTTGAATTCATAGGTAAGCACATGTAATTTAGATTAGGCATTTTCATCCAGTGTATATATCATCTTCATATCATACTAACATAGTTGTAGCTTCATTTTCATATTGTATTATTCCATTATGTATATATGCATGTTCATGACCATATGTTAGATCAGAGATGCTATTTATTTTATTATATCATATATGAACAAGGGGTGATATCACCACCCTAAGGATTACTGATGCATTTTATTGAGATTAGCAGGAACAAGTCATACCAGAGATGTTCAGGTTCTCATGTGCTCTACCATGAGCACATGTCCTTGAGTTGGAGCCAGATGTTATTGACTACCCTACGGATAACTAAGGAGATCATGTGTCGAGGCCCACAGGTCCTAGACATGAAATGATGAGAGCTGGATGAATTGAGCATAGCTCTGAAGGGCCCCTCTTTTCTTTAATGGTGCCCATTTATTGACAGTAGCTGTATCCATCCCACCAGCTTGGTCCTGAAGTAGCAGTAAGTCTTACTCCATAAGTTAATGAGTCTAGGGATCATGGTATGTGTCACTCCAATTCTTGAATCACTTGAATATGTTGCATTTAATTCTCCTTTATTTCATAACGTTTTCTTGGAAATTATGCTCTTTGACTTGTTCATACCTGAAAGGGTGACATGGTGCCCTAGTAAGTTGATCTCCCTTTAGGATGGGTTTATATTGGGTGGGTATGTGAAAGGTCATCGTCTGTTCCCTCCATACTTACCACTTTCCATATTTAGTCCTCAAATATCCCCCACACCTTTGTTCGAGCATTGGGATTTTCCACACTAGGAAGGGTTGTAGCTTGCCTTGTGGGAAGAACGGGCTAAACGACTAGAGGGTAAAATTAGCTGGAAAGAGTTAAAGGCCAAAAATAAAAACCTTTGAGATGATTTTCCCATGGATTCCCAAGAAAGCAGTAAGAGGATTCTTAGTAAGAAAATGGAACCCATAAAATAAATAAACACTCAAGGTATTAGTTGATGGATAGGAGGTCTTATCACGAGCTGACCTATTGTGAGCATGGACATGTAGCGGTATGACACTACCATCTATATGGTTTCCAAACCAAGGTGGTGTCTCTTGGTGGCATAAACAAGAGAAAGGGGGTCCCATCATGATCCAACCTTCTCATCTCCATGAAATGTTTGTGGATAACATTGTCACCTTTGGTCACCAAGCCAGGACAATGTCCCTCAACTCTTCCCTTGAAGCATAAAAAAAAATATCAATGAAGCTAATAATAAAAGGCAATGAATGGGCTAGGAAACAATGACATCTTTGACAAGGTGCAACTCACCCTCTATAAAGGCACCCATAGGTAAGACTTACATTTCCCCATTGTCACTCACCCCATGCCCAAACACTACCCCACACCACCTCATACACTTACATGACCTAGATTGTTTCTTACTTGGGAAACACCCCAAATTTAAGAAGGATTAACCCAATAGGACACCCTGTGACCTTCTCCAAACTTTACTTGTTAAATTGCATAATGTCTTTGAGCATTTGTTTAGGTAAAGGGGGGTTTTATGCACATGTTTGAGTAATTTGATTATTGGATGTGATTTACATGTTATGATCCCTGTGACTTATGAACCCTTGGAGGGTGTACTTTTTTTTGCTACATGACCTTTCCCAGTGGACAGGTACACATGGGGGGATGATTAGCTCAAACCTTCATGGTGGATTAAATCCCACAGATGGATGTTGTAACCCCAACCAGGGGCAAGAAGACATCAAATATTTTCACCAGGAATAAAGAAGGACATCACCTTGGAGGTACCTTGGAAGACCTAGACCTAGGGGGATCTTTCTCTTCCACATGTACGTTGGCCTTTGAAAGCCCAAGACGTCACCACCATAACTGTGGACATCATATAGAGATAGGGTCTACATTTTGGGGCAGTTGTGAGCTGGTGGCACCTGTGGGAATAATATAGGGCCTTTGGAGGCCAAACGTTCTGCATCTTAAGCCCAACATTCCACCTTAGGGGCTCAACATCACCCTAGAAGGGAACGATGTCACCCTTGGAGATGTTTTTAGATGTAATTAATTTTATTTATGTCAAAATTGGATTTTAATGTAAATTGGCCAAGTCGGCCTTTTATTTGAACCAAAATTAATTAAAGGTCAAAGTTTTGTATAAATAGAGATAAAGTGCTCTCATTTTTTCATAAACAATTCATCACACAACAAGTGTGGTCTAAAATTTGTGCCCTTTTTTGTGAGTTATTGGCTGAAATAGGGAGGCACACTTGTCTTGGAGGCTAAAATTTGCAACTTGGATCATTTCTTGGTGAAGTTTCTTGGCAATCTAGGGTTTTATTGCTTGATTATTCTTGGTGAAGTAAGTAAATATGCAATTTTCATTTCATTTTGAATGGTTATGGTACATCTGATTATTCATGTTAAAGATATGGAATTACTTGCTTGACAAGCCCTAGGAGTAAAGGACTTAAGATAGTACTTCTTTTCTCTTCATTTGATAGAATTTACTAAGGTGATTTGACTTAGATAAACTTCTAAATCCCTAAATGCTGTCTCTTTAGAAGCCATTGTTTAGTTATTGTTTCCCTTAATACCTTTCAACAAGTCTAAGGAAGGAAGATTCACTAGGGCCTAAAATTTCTTACTCTCTAGTGCATTTGTCTTTAGGGTTTGGATTTTTGAGTCCTTGAAGTGCCAACACCTCCTCCATCCACCTCTTCTCCTTAGACAAGTATATTCATATTTTTTACTACCTCCAAGAGAAATTCATCACCTATAGACTCCAATACCCCTTAAAGGCACTAGTCCACTTTCTTTAGTGAATGATTGATCAAACAAACACTCAAACTCTCTTCCTTGAAGCTTTTGCTAACTTCTACTAACCCTAAACTATACTAATTCACTAGTTAAC
Organism: Picea sitchensis; assembly: GCA_010110895.2. Lineage (NCBI taxonomy): Eukaryota > Viridiplantae > Streptophyta > Pinopsida > Pinales > Pinaceae > Picea > Picea sitchensis. Next base: position 43,817 of record SNQJ01S0049730.1, read on the forward strand.
TTATTTTTGTTTCAAACCTTTGCTACATACATACTAGTCTACATTAATTTTCTTCATACACTTACATAACTTGCATCTAACTCACTCAGAAATTTCTTGTGATAATTTCCAAGAAATCTACTTGATAAATGCTAAGTTTACATAGTGTTTTATTGCAATTCTGAGCACTAATACTTGTTGTTGTTACAAAATATTGCTACATCCATCTAATTGCAACAAATTCACTGCAAATTTGACATTCTAGCTGGACATTGCTAAAATTGCTTGTGACAATCGACTAGCATTCCGCCTAGTTAAAGCTACCTTTTCATTGTCTTTTCAAGCAATTCCAAGGCAATTTTTTTGCAGCTGTTACAAAATACTTATTGTTTTTATATTGTTTCATCTTTATATCAACTAGCTTATTCTTCAAAGGTTCATGGTCTTATGAAGCACTAACATCATTTGGTACTTGAAATTTGCCATATTTTTCCTTTGTAGTCTTGTTCTGGGCATGTACACTTTATTTTCACTTTGCTTCATCTCTTAAAGACCTAGAGAACCTTTTGGCTTGAGTCTCCAGTGAGAGGGGGGTATTATTCCATCCTTGCTTTAACTTTATCAACCCTTTAGGTCACCAGGGATGTCTCCCCTAGGGTAATCTTGATATAATCCTAAATAGAAAGGGGTTTCCTATTAAGGTTACAATGATAGGTCACCCCCTTGTTATGCCAATCTTGCCTCACTTTCCTTGGGATTTTGACAAGTACATATTGTGTGATAATAGAATCGACGATCATTTGAACATTGGGTTGAACGAAGCACCTCATACATATTTCATTTCTATAAACAACTTAAGGTCTGTAGAATAATTCGATAGAGAATTAACACCATAACAATATAGAAAAGTAAAATCTTGAATATGATCTGTTGGCGAACTGAGGACGCAAAATAAGCATGAGAATGATATCATGATTTGATCCATATCTTTGATCAAATCATGATGACAAAGATTCAAATCAAGGCTAGTTATTTAAATGAAGAGGTGTAATGGTTCATGTCGAAAACACACATTGTTTCAATCCTATACCATTTGAAATCTTATATAAACCAAAAGTGTTGGTGAATCTAAGTGTGTCTTGGTGGATTAAATATATATGTATATACAATGGATTGAATGGAAGTTCATTCTATTAGGTTGGTTCCTATTTACAAGTTGAGTCTTGTTATGAGGATTGGATTCCTCACATCTCAGTTGGATATGAGATCAACAAGTTGGGTCTTGTTATGAGGGTTGGATTCCTCATTTCTCAGTTGGATATGAGAACTACAAGCTAGGTCTTGTATCATAGAGCTGGATCTCTCATAGTCAGTTGAATTCGAAGATATTAAAGGATTGATTGTATATGTATTGATACAAGTTAAATAAATAAAATAAAGATATTATATCTACTTCATACTGTTTTTATTTTAGATGTTTATGATTAATTAATTGAATTGGATATCTTATTCAGTTAATTTAGTTAATTTGTGAAAGTGTGAAAAGTAGCTAAAAGTTACAGACACTGATTCACCCCCCCCTCTCAGTGTCAAGTGTACATTTCAACAATTGGCATCAGAGAAGGTGCCTTCAACACAGTTTAAACACGGGAAGCTAGATTCTAAAGAAATGGGTGGACAAATGGTTCTCTCCACAAATGAAGCTCCCTTATTTGATGGAACAGACTATTCTTCATGGAGGGAAGGAATGAAATGATATCCGAAGTCAAGAGGATATGGTGTTTGGGATTTAGTAGTATCTAAACCTTGGTACTCAACTACCTCAAAGAACAAAACCAAGTATGCAAAAGAAGCAAAGAAAAATAATTCAATAGCATTAAAGACAATCCAGAATGGAATGTTAGACAAAGTCAAAGAAAATATGGGACACTACACCTCTGCTAAAGTTCCATGGTTCCAGCTAGAGAATTCTTATCAAAATATAGAACAAAACACAGAAATGGAGAATTCCAATCAGTTATAGAACAAAACAAAGAAACAGATAAATCCAATCAGATTAAATAAAAAAACTCAGAAATGGAAAAATCAAATCAGATTGAAGAACAAAATATAGATAAAGAGAATTCTGATCAGAATAAAGAACAAAACACAGAAGAGGACAAGTCCATCAAAGAATTGATGCAAACCCCAGTCTTCAACAAAGAATACTACTACATGAAGGAATTGATGAATACCTAAGTATTCACTAAAGAAAAACTATTAGATTCTAAGAATGATGTTATAACTACATTTGAAGTGATTAGTATGGAACCAACAAATGGTCTATATATTGAAGTTACTAGGGATGTTATTGACCATATTGAATACACAATTATGTCCACTTTTGAAGAGTTGGAGAAACTTCAAAAGAAAGATATGTTTCTACTACAACAGTTAGATCAATCTAACCATCAAGAGAATGAACAAAAGATTCACCTAGAAAACAAAGAAGAAGAAATCAAAAGATTGCAGATCGAAGTTGCTAATCTAACAAAAGAAATGGAAGAATTAAAGACACATGACAATAGAATAAAATGAGTACTAGAAGAGACAAAATAAATGGTTATCTGTCTAAAAATGCAACTTGAAGAAACAAAGAAAAATGAAGAAGCCTAGAAGATCCAATTAACTAAAAGAGAAGAATCATGTCACATGTTGGAATTGGAAATTATTGACATGAAAAAGATAAATGAAAGTACTAATGAAACTCTAATGATTCAAATTGAAGAAGCTAAGAAAAATGAAGAATCACATAAGATCCAATTAACTAAAAATGAAGAATCATGCCACACTTTGGAATTGGAAGCCATCAACCTAAAAAGGATTCAGATAGAAAACAATAGAGTGTTGGCACATGGGCAGAACCAAGGTTCAAATCTTCAAAAACGCACCAACAAAACCCTAACTACCGACCCTTTAGACAACACCTGTGAAGTAGATGAAGTCTCACTCGAGGTAGAGGCAGGGGTGGTTGTAGGACTCAAATGTCTACAACCTAGATGGGACACAGATCTATGATCACAGTACTTAACAGATCACTTAGCAGTCAACATTCATTAATATTTAACTCTTATCTACTTCACATGAGAAAACCCTAATTACAAAACATCGTAGTACTCAACAAGATCTAACACATCCAAGCACTTAACATATAGAAATAGATCAGATCTAGCATTCATTCACATCACTAAGCACTCAAATATTATATCAGTTGCATCTAACATACATAAAGATTCAACACTAAGCATAAATCACATCAATGACACAAAGCAATCACAATACAGGATATATGTGGTTCACCCCCAGTGCGGGGCTATGTCCACCAACTCTTCTTCTCTTTATTATCTTCGTTCAATGCACAGAGCCACAAGACCCACTCTGAATAGGATTGGAGATCTGTGCACACCTCGCCAGATCCTCCTTCCCTGAGTTAGGAACAACACAAAGCCTATTTACAATCACTTGCACTTAGCTCTGGAAGTTATCAACACACAGTATGCACAAAGCTAGCTCAATCACATAGATCCAACTAATTACATCACTTGTACTCAACACAATATAACACTTAACTCCACATTCCCCCCTACTTACATCATCTAGATTTCTATTTATCATTACAAAATGGGCCAAGTCATGGGTAAACCCATGGGCCGACATCCCATACCAATTACATAAACCCTAAACCCAAAAACCCCTAAAAATGGGGCGATATCCCACAATATTCGTTTCACCTTGTGCTCTGCCTTCGACCAGCCTGTCGAAGTCCCCAAAATGGTCAAACATGAACAAGGTTCTCCAAAACTTGGTCAAGGGCCAACATGAAGAAATCAAAAGATTGAATAATGAAGTTGTTGATCTAACAAAAGATATAGAAGAGATAAAAACATATGACAAAACTAATAACTGAACAAAAGTCTTGGATGATACAGAAGAAATATTCATCAATATAAAGACTCAAATTGAAGGAGATAAATAAAAAGAAGAATCCTTGAAGATTCAATTGACAAAAAAGGAAGAAAAATGTCACATGCGGGAAATGGAGGTTATCAATATGAAAAAGAAGAATGAAAAGACAAAAACAACTGTCAAATTCCAGAATAGCTCAGATATCCTAGATAGGATCTGGAATAGTCAAAGACCAACTGATGAAAAAACCGATCTTGGATACAATAAGAAAGGAGAAGGTGGAAAATGGAATACCATTCAAAAACATGATAAATGATCATATTCCTCAAAAGAAAAAGTTACAGTCACAAACCTAAAACAAACCACAAACTTTGTCAAGGAAGGAAGTTATAAAAGTAAAAAACAAGAAACATATCAAAAGATAAACTTCTCATGTCAAAATAGACTCAAGTATGGAACCACCTTCAATGGTTATTTCATTTCTTGTAATAACTTTGGTCACAAAGCATTGGAATGCAAGAGTCCCAAAAATAAAAATTCAGGAAGGTCCAACAACTCAATGATATGTTGGAGATGCAATTATGTTGGCCACACAATGAAGTTTTGTCATATAATGAGATGTTACAACTGTGATAGGTTTGGTCACAAATCCCAAAAATGAAGAAAATCAAGAATTCAAACCATGAGAAATAATTCAGAAAAGTCAGGAAGAAAATCTAATGAAGGTTGGAAGAAAAGAAGAAATGACAAGTCTCAAAGAACAAATCTAGAAAAGAAAGATACTACAAAAAAAATATCTCATGAAAAAGTATGGAGAATAAAATCTGAAATAAAAAACAAGAGAGATGATCTGGCACCTAACAATGAAGAAGTTTCACTTACACAAAATAGTTATGAATCTTCAATAGCATATCAACCAGAAGAATTGAGCAGTGAAAATCTTGGAATTTTTCCAATGTTATTTTCATGAACTACTAAATTTCCCAGCAAAAAATATGAACAAAAGGAAGGGAAAAAATGATTAACAATATGGAGTGCATCATCCTAGTTAGAAGAGGATTATAGCCTAAGTATCATGACAAACTAAAGCATGATTTAAGTATTTGAGGCAACATTACAAACAAATAGATGAAAGGACCAATTCAATCTTACTTCTAAGGGACAAAAGTTGAAATTGATTTCTGCAGAGTCGAAGGATTGTGAATAAAATACTAAATTGGTTGAAGATTAGAAATTAAATTATTTCGTGTCGATCAATGGTATTCTTGTGAAAGATCAAAATGTCAACAATAATAAATAAACAAAATATTAGTGAGATTCACACCCTTGTCCTTTAGTACAAAGGAGAATACAGTGAAACCCTATGAAACAATAAAAAATCAGGGGGAGTATTTAATTTGGTCATCAAATGAGGACATCATTGGATTAGGTTTAAAAGACTTGATCAGTACAAAATTTGGTATCAATAAGACTACCTATTTGAACATAAAATCCCAAGAGATTTAGATAACATCCGATACATTCACAGGGGGAGAAAAACAATGAAAGTTTAACTCTTTATCATTGATGTCAAGGGGGGAGAAAAATAGTAAAACAAATTTGGTATCATAATTTGGTATAAGTAAAAGTTCAATCCTCCAAATAAGATCAGTAAGAGGGGGAGAAAAATTATTTGTTTTACATATATGTTTCCCTCAATGCCAAAGGGGGATATTGTTGGAATTATTGATTATGTGTTTTCATTGATGGAAACATGAGTCCAACATGTACAGTAGTCAGAAGAAAAGGAAGATCACCTTGGGGAAGAGGAAGATCACTTTGCGGAAAAATAAATTCGTGATCAATGTTGATCACGATAGGATCAACAAAGATCCTATGTTCCTAAATCTCAGAAGAGATAACCTTCTGATTGATAAAAACAATGCATAAAGAAGTGCATTTACACAAATCCCAGAAGGAAGAAATGTTAATTGAATCTCAAAAGAGATGACACATTTGAAGTAACATAGGAGACAGAGATTTGCGAGTGAACTAATACCTTTGTAAAATATCAGGTTACAATAACCGTTAGATTAATTTTGGATCAATTCATGACCATCTGATCGAGTTTAGTGGAAGGATACTGTAAGCCACAAATATCCCGAAGTCTCAAATCAAACGAACTACCATCAACCATTGATCTGGAATGAAAAAGTTGAACCGTCAGATTCGACGGTGGTCAACTTCGATGCTGACCACTTCGGTGAAAATGAGTCTAGAATAGGTAAAATCATCCAAATCCCTGAAGTCAAGAACTACGGTCAACTTCGACGCTGACCACTCCGGCAAAAAAGAGACTAGAATAGGTAAGTTTACCCGAAGGTTGAAGCTCTAGAGTCATGAAATCTCGTTGACTGTCTGATTAGGAAATACCCTCAACCGTTGATCTATTCAGAGCATGGTCAACTCCGACCTTGACCAACTCTGGAAATAAACAACTCAGATGAAACAAGATCTCCCGAACCCCAAAGTTCCAGAATAAGTAGAGGCCATAGGATCAAGATAGTTGAGAATCTACGATGGTAAATATATTTAGAACTTCGACAAAAATCGAAGGATAATACAAAAATGCCCAAGCTCCCGAAGCCACGAAGTACCGAAGTCATGAAGTAAGACATGTGGCAAAATAATAAAGTGACATGTGGCACACACATTAAGAGCCCACGTTATCATAGTCCATGTCAACAAGACCACATTGACAATGACACGTGGCGCAATCAGATGGTGACAAATGTCAAGGTTCAGTTGGCACTTTAGGTATATGTAAGTCATGAATCTAGGTGACACGTGGCAACCACTTAACCAGTGCTACATAAGCAGTGATGTTAGTAATCTATGTCACTCCGAGAGCATGTCCTTTAGGGATATCTAGTTCCTCCTACCAACAACTACCTGAAGTGCTGAAGGGTGAGGTCGCGAACTAATGTTGGTCATTGATCTAAGATCCTTTAGGATGTATCGTGACCATTATGTCAAGCGTAGTGGAAAGTAGAGTAAGCATGAATCATGAAGTAATGCTAACCGTTGATCTACTTCGGGAGCATTCTTGATCGGTGATCAAGCACAATGGAAGGATAGTGTAAGGAGTACTAACAACTGACAACAGGCGGTCATCGAAGCCTTGTGACTTATTCTGTAGGTAAACTTCCGGAGTGATTGAACTACTTCAGAGTTTGAATATCTCATAGTCCCGAAGTGTCGAAGCTCCGAAATAAGATCTGACCGTCCATTGAGGAGGAAGATCCATGGTTGAGATCCAAAATCTCAAAAAGTAAACGTGCATGAAGAGTAACTTGGTGAAGGGAGCACAAAATGATCTGGACCATTGGAGTTTATGGACACACGTCAACTCAATATTAAATTTCACATTGGCCAAGTGCCAAAGCTCCACTATTTTGAAAGAGCACGGACCGTAGATCTCAACTCCTAATTAAGTTGTGATTGTCGATTTTTTTGAAGCCTCTAGGTAAGCTAAGATTTTCCATTCAAAGGAAGATTAAAATCGACCATCTGATATACTAGTGAATAAAGTATACACAATTCGACAGAATTTACTCCGGAAGGATACAAGATTTGCAAATTCCAATAATATCGAATACGTGGAGAGCCAGAGCTCCTATTGACCTAAGTCTAACATTCCTAGCTCTCCATGTGAAGGTTCTTAAAAGCAACTCGAGGGGCAAGTTCAAGAACTACACGGAAAAAATAAGTTAGGCCCTTGGTTTTTAGCATAATGGCATATGAAAAATATGTCAACATAGAGTAATCTATGTACTTCGATGAATTTTACTTCAGGAAGTATTACTCTGATAAAATGCAAGAAGGACGAAGTCCAGAAGACTTGGTTCCAAACATTGGTCTCGTGATAGACGAATAAAAGGCGCTATGAACAATACTTAAAATGGATAAGCCCATGGTTTTGAGCCCATGATCATTTGAACATTGGGTTGAAGGAAGCACCTCTTATATATTTCATTTATGTAAACAACTTAAGGTTTGTAGAATAATTTGATAGAGAATTAGCACCATAACAATACATAGAAGTAAAAGATAGAATATGATTTGTTGGTGAACTGAGGATGCAACCGAAGCATGGGAATGATAAAATGAGTCGATCCATATATGTGATCAACTCATGAGGACAAATATTCAAATCAAGATTAGTTAGTTAAATGAAGAGGCGTAATGGTTCATGTTGAAAAGACACATTGGTTCAATCCTATACCATTTGAAATACTATATAAACCAGAAGTGGTGGTGAATCTAAGTGTTTCTTGCTGGATTAAATATATATGTATATATAATGGATTGAATGGAAGTTCATTCTATCATCTTGGTGCCTATTTACAAGCTGAGTCTTGTTATGAGGATTGGATTCCTCACATCTCAGTTGGATATGATATCAATAAGCTGGGTCTTGTTATGAGGGTTGGATTCCTCATTTAGCAGTTGGATATGAGAAATACATGCTGGGTCTTGTATCAAAGAGTTGGATCTCTCATAGTCAGTTGAAGTCGAAGATATTAAAGGATTGATTTTATATGTATTCATACAAGTTAAATAAATAAAATAAAGATATTATATCTACTTCATACAATTTGTGTTTTAGATGTTTATGATTAATTAATTAAATTGCATATCTTATTCAGTTAATTTAGTTAATTTGTCAAAGTGTGAAAAGTATCCAAAAGTTCCAGACACTAATTCACCCCTCCCTCTCAGTGTCAAGTGTACATTTCAACATAGTGATAAAAAAGGAAGAGGAGGTGGAAAATTATAAAATAAGAAGAAGCAATTGAAGTATTAAACTTAATAAAAAATATTAGAGTATGTTAAATAATTGGAGAATGATAGTCCTATAAAAGAGTATGGGGTACTAAAATAGTATGGGGGACTAAAATCCACTAGTTAGGGAAAGGGGGAGGATAAAAGTTAAGGAAAAGGGGTAAGATAAGTAGCTTAAGACAAAACAGAATATTATATTAATATTCCTTAAAGTATAAAGTATGGATAATTATTTTATCCTAAGTTCTAAGGATGAGGACAAGTGGGCCAAAGTAACTCCCAACATGACAGGTGTCAAGTTGGGAACATGCATAAATATAGCTTGGACATAGTTCATTTTCCTATCATTCCATCATCATTCACTCACTCATGGATATTTCCTCTGTACCTTTCTGTTGTTATCACTGTACCTGTATCTATACCCATACCTGTATTTGTGCCTGGTTATCTTGGGAGCTGGACTGAAGAAGGGGGTTTTCAGGCCCATGGGATATTGAAGAGGCGGGTTGTCAGGATCATGATCAATTTATCTCTAGGTGAGAGAATTGTTGGGAATTGATTTCCGAATCTACTAAACTATAGCTAGAGGGCTCTGAGACTTCCTGTCCGACCTGTTGCTGAAGCCCTAGAAGGGAAGTGGGGTAGCCAAGGGACTGTTGAGAAAAGAAGGGATACACTTCCTGGGCTGGGACATACATGTGGGGAATGATGGACTGTAGGTTGTTAGTTTGAGTTGGAACATAAGACATATTCTTTCTTGTTGTCTGTGATACATCATCCTGGTTAGGAATCCCTTTACCTGGGTGGAGTTTAGTCCTAGCTCGGGGGTGACCCATTGCTGAGAGTGATGAGAAGTGTGGTCTAATGATGGGAGGTTCATGGAAGTTCTGCACATAGTTGGTGATATTTTTACCAAGATAAGTGTCAATTGTGTATTAAATTACATACTGCATTATTATTTCTGTGTTTAATTTTATGGGTTTTTCCTGTGTGTGGTTTATACTTGTATTTATATTTATGGGTATTTCCTGTCTATGTTCCATGTATATGTTAATTTTATTTCCATATGAATTTGTTCATTTACAGAATGTATTTTTTTGTTTTAATTTTTATATATAAATTTCCACAAGAGTTTCTGTGTGTATATGTTTTAATTTGCATATAGTTTGAATTTTTTTATGTGGCATAGCCCAGTTGGATGCTGGGGATGTTAAAATATGGTATCGAAGATTCATTTTTCAAAACTAAGCTTGGATGGGCCGAGCAAGTTGAGTTGAAGTGAAATTTCACAAAGGATTGATTTCAAAGTGGCAAAATTTCAAGTTATATAACATCCATGGTCAAATTTAGAAGCAACAACGTGGAATTGGGAAAAATCCCCAATTTCTGTTATTAAATTCATGGGAAAATTGAGAAATTTGGCCAAGTGGTGAGACATTCTTGATTTATTATTTGTTCTAGCAAATTCAGACCTGGAAATGGTCGAATTTGAAGTTACAGTGAAGCCATGGCAGATGGAGCGAGATTAGTTGATTAAAATTCTCAATTCGTGAATTGAGTTTGGGAAAAAGTTGTTCCAGAAATGTCAACCAACAATGATTTGTTGTTGTATAGGTTGAATTGTTGTTATCAGGGTGAAATTGAAAAAAATTCATAATTTCAGAATGTCTATGGTGAAAATTGGGAAACGTTTGGCAAAATCCCCAATTTCTACAGTGGAATTCATGTGGAATTGATGCACATAAAAATGAATGTGTGCTGGTGTGTGCACTAGAAATGCATGATGCGCAGTGAAAATATTGTGGTATGGGGAAAAATATTTATGTGTGGGTGTGCATGCTAAAATTTGGTGCTACGTGGTGTAGAGTGCATTGCATGGAAAAATATTGGCACGCGGGTGCACGCGCTAAAATTTTCCGTTGCATGATGCAGAGTGGCATTGCACAGAAACATATTGGCGTGTGGGCGTGTGTGCTAAAATTTGGTGCTACGCAGTGCAGAGTGGCATTACGCATAAAATATTGGCATGTGGGTGTGCGCACTTAAAATTTGGCACTGCACAGTGTAGAGTGACATTACACAAAAAATATTGGCATGCGGGTGTGCACACTTAATTTTGGCGTTGCGCGCGATGTGAAAATGCATAATAATGGCGTGTGTTGTGTGCACAGTATTGACATAGAACAAAGGATTTTTTTTGGTGCATGTTGGCATAGGGGCAGAGCCAGTGTTCAATGCTACAACAATGCACCAAGAAAAACCTAACTACAGGCCATTTCGGAAACACCTGTGAAGAAGATGAAGTCTCACCCGAGGTAGAGGCAGGGGTGGTTGCAGAACTCTAGTGTCTCCAACCTTAGTTGGGACACAAATCTCTGATTATAACACCTTAACAAAGAACTTACCAGTTGCAACTCGTTAATATTCATTCTTAGTTTACAGCGCAGCTAAACCCTAACAACAGATCAACACAGTATTTATATAGATCCAATATAATCAAGCACTAAGCACAACAACATAGGTCAGGTCTAACATTCATTCACATTATTCAGCAGTAAGCTATCATATCAAATACATATAAAATACATCAGTGCACTAAGCATTAAATCACATAGACAAGAGAACAACCTAAAGCACATAGCAACCACAACACAGGATATACGTGGTTCAGTCCCACCTTGGGGATACATCCACCAACTCTTCTTCTTTATTTATTTCTATCAATCTTCTACATGCACAGAGCCATGATATATTACTCCGCAGAGGACAGGAGATCTGTGCACCTCGCTAGATCCTCCTTCTCTGAAGTTCAACACAAAGCCTTCCATAATATCTTACAATCACTTTCCCTTAGCTCTACAAGTCTCACATAGTATGAAAAAAGCAATTACAATTACCACTTGCACTTAGAATCACATACTTGTCCCTCCTTCGATCACATAGATCGAGCTCTAGCACTTAGCACACTCTTAGCACTTAACACACTTTCGTTCTCTTCTTACATCACCTAGCTATCTATTTATACATTACAAAATGGGCCTAAACATGGGTAAACCCATGGGCCGACATCCCATACCCGTTACATAAGCCCAAAACCCAAAAATCCCTAAAAAGGGGCCGAGATACCACAACCTCTTCTTCGACTTGCGCTTCATCTTCGACAACATCTCGAAGTCCCAAAGTAGGTCAAAAATGAAAAAGGATCCTCAAAACTTGGTCAAGGGCCAATAGGCCCCCAACACTCACTTGTGACTCGTCTCGAGTCACTCTGGTCTGGGTAGATGTGCTTCAAAATCCTCGAGCTTGGCTTGAGCTGCTTCGATGTGCTGTTGTGCCAAGGCCTCCTGCTCGGTGAACTATTGGATGACTTCTTCATTGGAAGGTCCCTCTAAACGTTGTTCGACTACAACGACTACTTGTTCAAACTCTGCGCCTCGGCCTTCAATCTCCTTAAACAGTTGGCAAGCTTCATCCTGGACTGGTTGGAGCCTTTGAGTCACTTCCATGAATTTTCTCTGAATGGTGTGGACCTGCTATTGAGAAGTGCGATGTTCTTGCAATCGCTTCATCCTTTCAACTACTGACAGGAGCTTCAACTACACCTGTACTGTTGTTGCGTGTTTCTTTGCCTCCTGGAGCTGTGATTCTAGTACCTTCAGTTCAATATCTTCAGTGAGTCGCTCATAATTTTGTGCGCTGCGAGCACTTAGATGTTTGCATTCTAGAGTGAAATATATGATCCTCTCGACTGCACTCTAGGTAGTGGCTTCTCTTTGATCTCGCACATCCTGTGGGGTACTTGGCACTGTTCGTAGCTCGAGGTCTGTGATTCTCTGTTGAAGCTATTCGATAGATTCTGCGAGATGCTCTACTTGGTGTTCCACTGGGTCTTCCTCCTTTTTCTCTAAGCCTATCATAGAGCGAAGTGCTCTGCTGACTGCTTCTTTTACTCCCACCTACTCTACAAGCAACTGCTCTTTTTCTTGCTGGATGTGCACTTTCTCTTCTTCAAACTTAGCTTGGAGGAAAGCCTTCTCTTGCTGTGCAACTCAACGTTTCTCTATGACTACTTTTTGTACTTGCTTTAGGGTCTCTGTGGCATGTTCGGTTTCTTCCTATGCACGACGAAGGCGAGTTTTAGTCGCATTGACAAGTCTATGGAGTTGGGTAGGTTCATCTCCCAACTCAGGTGCTTCTGATGGTGGGGGCACAGTGGATACTGCACAACAGGATTGAAGGGATTATTGTACCCCTTTGAGTTCAACCTCGATTCTATCATACATCTCCTCCTACTTGGCTTCATGTTTCTACAAGATGTCCTGCGATGCATCTGCTACAACTGCAATGATAAAGTTGAAGTCATCCACAATGAGAACAGTCTGCATCTTAGTCAAGGTGGCTCTAGATTTCTTTCGGGAAGTGGGTTTCATGGGAGAAACCTTCCTTTTTTTTAAGGGATCGGCCTCATTAGCAGGGTCCCTGGGCTGTGTGTTGACGAGCAAAAATGATTGTCCATCAATTGGAAGAACGGGTCTAGTCCGAGGTTGTCTAAGTAACCCAAGCCATTTGGTATAACTCGTTTTGACAAGTTTAATGGCTATGTTAGCCAATCTAATAATTATAAAAGAAACAAACAAACGAAATAAATAACTATCTAATTACTAAACACTATATATATGTACACATGCTCTAATGTAACTGTAGTATGTGTATTTAAGCAAAATATAGACAACTTTTATTTATGGACATTATTTACAAGCTGCAAGTTTTAATCTAAGCTTACAAAACTCAATGTGAAAATGACTACTTTGAAAAAATAGATAAAGAAAGCACATAAAATAATTTTTTGATTTTTCCTTTATAAGTCTTAAACTAATAAAAGAAAATGTTATGAAATGGAAATGTATGGATAGTCAAAATCCAAAACATACATTCGAATTTCAGTGATAAACAAATAGTAGAAAAATGTAAACAAGCTAATGATATGCATCCAAACATCTATACGATCAGAGAACATCTAACCACCTTGTCCAGGAGGAAAACCTGCAATGAACCTTAAATCTGTTCTAAATAAATGTAGAACAATTGTGTTGGTAGTTTAATTTTAATGACAGAAAGAGTGATACAAATAGTTACCATGATCTCATGATTGCAAGTAATTACATTAAGAAAAATATGTTAGCAATAACCTTACATTTAATATTTCAACGAAAATTAAGGAGAAATCCTGTAATTGAAGCTGAATAGATGATCACATGATTAATATCTGAAGCATAATTTATGGACAACATTTATAAAGGAATTATCCCAAAGCATAATAAATCATGAAGACTAAAGCTATCAAAACCTATTATCACATCAGGATAAACAAAACTTAAATGAAGACACCATCCACAAGAAGCTAAAGATGAAATGTGTATTGTTTTTCCATTAAACTCTGTAAATCAATTGCCCATGTTTTTCCCCAGGTGAGGATGATTTCATTACAAAAAGCTGTAGTATTTAAAGAGTTTAGGAAAACTAAGCATCCTATCTTCTAAGATAGAATCAAATCCCAGGATGATTTGCTAATTACAAAAATAGAGGGTAATAAAACCACTCAATATCAAACTGTATTTCTTAAGATTAAAAGAGTTTGTTTCTGTATACAAAATGAGCCAAAAAAAATGGCTAATGACCCCATAAATGCTCCATATCATTATGTCTCCACAAGCTACCCGATATCTTGAAAGAAAAAACGAAAATAAAGAAATTTAGATATTAATTTAACTAACATATTCTAAATTTCTATATGAGAAATTTGACTTGGTTACAGAATCTGCCAATCTTATTGTTACCAACAAAAATCTAAATTAATTCATATTAATTAGAAAATAAAAATAAAATCATAAATAAGATAAAAAACAAATCTTACCTTTCAAATGAATGCTAAATTCGAATTATACGACTTCAGAGTTAATCATAGCTTTGACACACTCAACATTTTTTGTTATTATATTTCTAGTTCTCTTTAGGCGTTTCCCTTGCCTTTGTGCACTGAACTTGAGTCCGTGGTTTTCAACCGTTAATGAGTCAATCTGAGTTGTGAGGGTATTGATCTTCTCTTGAAGGGAGGGGACATCTGTGTAATACTTTTCTATCCAAAATAAACACACCTCACACCGTGGATATGGAACAGTTGATTGAGGAGACATAAGACTGTGCGTCAAAATGCTTCCACTATCCACTGTGGGTTTTTGATTGAGTTTGATAAAGGGATTCAGGAAGACAAAATGTTCATACTCGGGATCTTTAAAAACCCCAGGAGTAGCATCTTGTTGCTCAGATAAAGGTTGTTGGGGAAATTCCCTTGCGTGAGGGTTTTCATACAAAAGATCAGGCTTGATATTTGAGAGCCCGAGAGGCTTCTCTATCAAGTGTTTTTCCACCACAGGGGTTTCTATAGGAATTGCTGTAGCAAAATAAAAATAAATAAAAAAACGTTTTCCTTAACCGGAATGAAAAAACTGAGAAATTTACCTCCAAAAATTGAGACATATCTCTGCAATGATCCAGTTTCTGTAGAAAATTCCCTCAATGAAGGTAAAAGGGATCATTTCGGTTCTAGGTTTTCAAGGGTTTGATCTAATTCGTCACGGTTTGCTCAGAAACGCTCCCACAAAACTGTGTCTCTGGTATGCAAAATGGGATTGGACAGACAGTCAAAAAGGCAACCAGAACTCATTGTGAGTATAAGGGGGATCAGTAAAAGAGAAAAACCCCAGCCTAAAACAAAGGAGTAAGCTATAATTCACCCTAGTGCGTCCATAATGTGAGCACAAGGGATTCCAAGCCATGAAAATCAAACGATTTCAGGTAATGGATGCCCTGAGGACCGAGTGATTGAAAACCTTAGCTCGTAATGATGGATCTGTGGATTCATAATGCCACTTCACATAGAGTATAGGGCATGACTGAGTTATGTTTAAATCTCATCAAATGTAAATGTTTAAGTCAAGCTACTAAGGTTAGGAGAGGATGTTGTTTACAAGCCAAAAGCATATCAAGATTTAAAACCAAAGTTAACTTACCATGAATCTTAAATGAAACACACCTAAAGTCTCTTTGTCAATCAATTCTTGGCATACAAAGTATCCAAGGTATAACTTTCAATCCAAGGACAATCTTAAAACAAGTGTTTCTTTTATGAGTTCAAAGAAAAAAAACATTCAGTAGAATGGGTTAAAACATATTAAACCTTTCGAGACCAAGACTTATTTCTTTTTTAAATTAAAATACGATTTTGAAGTTTTAATACTTCATTCATACTTTCAGTCATGAATGAAGTATACAACTGCAAAAATAAAAAAATAATAATAATAGGAATAATCAAAACATTATTTCCATAATCTAAAAGTCACCTTCAAATATTTTCATGACGAAGCGTAGGCAACTATAGGAATTGTTTGTTTGTCAAAAAAAAAGACAAAAATCATGTAGGGTTGCCAACACAGTGTTACTTCGACTTTATTCTGCTAGTCCTCTTTGCCATTCATCTCTTCTACTTCATCATCACCCCCTCGTCTAGGTGATACTGAAGCAGTTCCTTCCGATGTGCTGCTCAAGTTTTGGGCCTCTTCGGTCTTCTTCCTTCTGCTGGGTTCATGATGATCATTTGCTTCATGAGTGGTCTTAGGGTTGCCGATTAGTTTAGGGTATGAAATTTCTACGGGGTCTACGGGGATGAGGAGTTATGTTGACCAGTCCAATAGTTATAATTCTTCCAATGGTCATATCGCTTCGCCATGGAGAAGTGCCATGGGGCGCTATTCTCATATCCCGAAGAAGTTCTAATTTTGCAAATCTTCCTTCCGGGAAGTTTCCTTTGGGCCCTTCTGTAAATTTTCGACCTTTGCTCTCTTCTTACTGATTTTTCTAGCCTTCTTCCTGGTGATCTTCATCTTGGTATTCCTCTTTCCATTCTGATTCTTGTCTTCTTTTGGTATAGCAGCTTCACGTTGTTGAGATTCTTTCATAGGATCATAGAGTAATACTAATTCTCTATCTGGGGTAGGTTCTCTACTCATCTTTGAATATTCTCGTGTTCTTTCAAATTCGTGGTCCAAGTTCCTGGTTCTAAGTAGCTTCGATTTATTCTCCTATTCTGCAATCAAGTGTGCTATCTTCCTAGTCATGCAATATTTTAATTCCTTCTTTTTATGTTCTAGGGCCTTCTCTTATTTTCTTCTCGTCTGATCTTTCTCGATCCATGTTTTTCCTAATAACATAGTAAATGGAGCGATGTTCTCAATGAATCTAACAACCTCAAAATCTTCCTCTGTCGAAGCTCCATGAGCACTCATAGATACCTGGGTGAGTCTTCCACATAGGGTTATCAAATTTCCCCTGAATAATACTATTCCTCCTAATGAAGGAGTCATATCATACTTTCCTAAAGATTCACAAGTTCTTTTTGTCATGATATTTACCTGTGTTTCCTCATCCATAACAAAGTCTATGTTGAAGTCTCTTATTCTTGCTTCTATGCATTCTTTTTCTTTGAAGATATCTGGTAAGTTGATATCTCTGTGATCATTCAGGGTTTTTTTCATTTGCAGTAGTACAGTATCTAATTTTGTCTAGGGTTCTTCCATGGTCTCAGTTTCGTGACCTTCCTCAAGGTTTTCTTGTCTCATATTCATTCTGTCAAGCTTAGAAATCATTCTAGGGCAATCTAAAACTTCATGGTCCATAGATTTACAACAAAGACAACTAGGTATTCTTCCAGGGCATTCCTTATCAATATTTCCTGGTCTTCTGCAATTGTAACACAGGGTTAATCCTCTTTTTTTCTTAAATGATCCCCAACCTTTCCTATACTGCGCACTAGGATCATAGTAGCTAACCTGAAAAAAATTCTTTCTAGGATCATGCATCCATTTTTTAGTCCAAACATTCTTTCTATCATAGGAATAACATATCTTTCATTATTTCTATCAGATCTACTCATATCAAACCTTCTTTCTTCTAGTTGTGCCCTAGTTTTCAGACTAGTATAACATTTATCAAACATACCTAGATCCATATTCTTGAAAAAAAAAATTCTACTAATCTTACTTTCAGCAGAGCACAAAGCTTCTAGATCTAAAACTTTTCACTATTCTTACCTTTAAAGCTTCCAGATCTAAACTTTTCACTATTCTTACCTTTATCAGAGCACAAAGCTTCGAGATCTTACCTCTTTTCTTCGGATATGATTTCTCTTCTTAGCACAGAGCTTTACATGTTAACTAGAATATTGCGCACTAAGACAACAGATCTACGCATAGAGCTTTCTTTCTTTCCTTCAGTTCCCAACAATCACAATTTCAGGTCCCGGCAACAAAACCATTTTTTGGCATAGGGGCAGACCCAAGGTTCAACGCTACAACAATGCACCAACAAAAACCTAACTACCGGCCCTTTTGGAAACACCTACGAAGCAGATGAAGTCTCACCCGAGGTAGAGGTAGGGGTGGTTGCAAGACTCCATTGTTTGCAACCTTAGCTGGGACATAGATCTGTGATTATAACATCTTAATGAAGCACTTAGTAGTTACAACTTGTTAATATTCAGCCTTAGTTTACAACGTAGCTAAACCCTAACAACAGATCAACACAGTATTTATACAGATCCAATATAATCAAGAACTAAGCACAACAACATAGGTCAGATCTAACATTCATTCACATTATTCAACACTAAGCTATTATATCAGATACCTCTAACATACATATGCACACTAAGAATTCAATCACATAGACAAGAGAACAACCATAAATTAGATAGCAACCACAACAAAGGATATACATGGTTCACCCCCACCCTGGGGATACATCCACCAACTCTTCTTCTTTATTTCTTTCTGTCAGTCTTCTACATGCACAGAGCCATGATATCATACTCCGCAGAGGACAAGAGATCTACGCACCTCGCTAGATCCTCCTTCCCTGAAGTACAACACAAAGCCTTCCACGATCTCTTACAATCACTTTCACTTAGCTCTGCAAGTCTCACACAGTATGCACAAAGCAATTACAATTACCACTTTCACTTAGCATCACATACTTGTCCCTCCTTCGATCACATAGAT
Organism: Picea sitchensis; assembly: GCA_010110895.2. Taxonomy (NCBI): domain Eukaryota; kingdom Viridiplantae; phylum Streptophyta; class Pinopsida; order Pinales; family Pinaceae; genus Picea; species Picea sitchensis. The sequence goes on from SNQJ01S0049730.1 coordinate 62,677, forward strand.
CGAGCTCTAGCACTTAGCACACTCTTAGCACTTAGAACGCTGCCGATCTCTTCTTACATCACCTAGCTATCTATTTATACATTACAAAATGGGCCTAAACATGGGTAAACCCATGGGCCGACATCCCATACCCGTTACATAAGCCCAAAACCCAAAAAGCCCTAAAAATTTTCCAAGATCCCGCGATCTCTGCTTCGACTTGCGCTCTGTCTTCGAAATCCTGTCGAAGTCCCAAAGTAGGTCAAACATGACCAAGGATCCTCAAAACTTGGTCAAGGGCCAATAGTGCATGCACAATGTGGGTAAATGTTGTGGCGCGATAGTTTAGTTAATGGTGTGCAAGGAGTACTGGCGCGCGGTGGGGGCATAATAAAATTTGGCATGGTGCAACGCGTAGAGTAAAATGTGTGCAAAATTATAGCGCGTGACACAAAAATTGTGTGTAACAAGTATTAGTGCAAGAACCAAAATTGTACGTGGTGGATATTGGTGCGCGATACAAATGTAGTGCACACTAGTTATTGGCATGACATAGAAGTGATCCACATTGATTATAGGTGTGTGGAGCATGCGTTACCATATGGTGTTGTTGTTCATGCTAAATATGGGCGTAAAGGTTCACATTTGTGTGTGTGAAGTCGTTTGGATGGTCTACAATAGAAGAAAACCAGTGAATTTCCGTGACATTTTATACTATTTGAAGGTCATGTTTTTGTAGCGTGTTTTTGAGGCCCTTAACAACGTTTTTAGAAGGATGTCCAAATCCATAAATATGATAATGAAATTCTTATCAAAGCCAAGGAGTAGTAGGAGGACTTCAACATGAAGTTAATACATAGCTTGAACATAATAGAAAATAAATTGGATAAGAAGAGTGGCTCAAGAAAATCAATAAGTCACAGGTCTCCTAATGAAAAAATAAGAACAAGAACTGTTAGTAGACATCACCATCACTCCCTGAGGAATTCCAATAAGAGAGCATACAACAACTCAAGTCCATCCCCTGTCAGGAAGCATAAGAGGTCTAGGGTGGATGAGCTATGAGGATAAATGAACAAAATCAAACCTCCTACATTTGATGGTGAACACAAGAAGGATGAAGATGCAGAGACATGGTTGTTGGGCATGAGAAAGTATTTTCAATTGCATAATTATTCTTCTCATGCAGAAGGAATAATTTCCATCTATCAACTCAAGGGAAAGGCATCCATGTGGTGGGATCAACTTGTGCATGTGCAACACATTAAAGAGAAAACTGTTACTTGGAAGGAATTCAAGAAATATTTTGAAAATAAACATTTGACTAAGAGATACTATGACAAGAAAATGAAAGAGTTATTTGAACTCAAACTTGGGAGGATGCCCATAGATGAATATGAAAGAAGGTTTTCATCAAGGATGAGATAGTTAATATTCAGAGGTATTTGAGTGGATTTCCATCATTCATCAGTGACAAAATACAATATGATGATCCCAAAACATTGGAGGAGACCATAAGGTGAGCTAAATGCCTATATGATCAAGAAAAATCAAGGCCAAATTTCCAAAAATCTTGGGAAGGCAAGAAGAAATTCAAGATGGATCGAAGGAAGAAGGGAAATAAGCCACCATTCTTCAGAAATAATCCTCAGGGACAACCAACTTATAGAGAACCCATAATGATTGAGACAGGGGGTCAAAGGCCAAGGAAACCACCTATTCAATGTTGGGGTTGAAAAGGATACCATATGTTTAGATATTTCCCTCAAAGAGGTGAAAAAGTGAGGAATGTTCACAATGTAAAACAAGATGAAATAGTCGAAGACATGGGCATAAATGTACCAAGGATCTATGCAGCCCTGGACAACAAGAAAGCGGAGTATCGGTCACATATGATTGAAGTGGAAGGTATGATCAACAACCAAACCATTTCTATTTTAATTTATTCAGGATCTAGTCATAGTTATAAAGATCCTAATATGCTGGAAAGTTTGCATTTTCCAAGAAGCAAGCATGGAAAATATTGGTTGGTGAAACTAGCTACCGAAGCCAAAAGAAAATTTATTGAGATGGTTAATTCATGTCTTATGGACATGAATGGACTGAACACTAGGGAACATTTGAACATATTTCCTTTAGGTTCATATGAGTGTATAATTGGGATGTTTTGGTTGGACCAATATCATGTTATCCTAGACTGTCATAACAAGGCATTTACTTGCTTGGATGAGGAAGGGAACCTAAGGACAATGTAGGGAATTCCCAGGGAAGTAACAATTAGAGAAATTTCAGCATTGCAGCTGAAGAAATGTTAAAGAAAAGGGTGTCAATTATTTGCAACACATATGGAAGAGACACTTGTAGATTTTAACCTTATACAATATTTACTGCGAACAAATTTTCAGTAAAAGAACAAAAAAGATACAATGGAAAATGCAAACATTATACAAAGTTTTTTCCCCTGGAAACCCAAACTTAAAAAACCAACATATTCTATATTCATTCATCATAATACATTGTTTACAATACACTATACATATAGGATATAGCGACATCCAAAACCCTAATCCAATGACCTAGGTTAGTCAACAACCCTAATTCCTTAACCTGAAATAGAAAACCATCGGCAAAAAACCATGTTCCTAAAAACCACCTAAATATGTGACATGATTCTCGAGGTAGAAAAACCACCTAAAAACTACTCGTGCAAATAATATAACACATACCCAAAATTCTCCCACTTGTTGTTTTCTTTGCATATAGGGGGTTACAGGGTTACATAGTCAAAAATCTAGGGCAGTAATGCCCATGGATCCTCTATACCAAGAGAACTTCTCAGTGCTCACATTTTTTTTTAATGAATCTGCAACATTCTTCAAAGTGTCCAACTTCATCAACAATAATTTTTTTTCTTCAATCATGTCTCTCACAAAGTGATATTGAATATCAATATGCTTTGTCTTTGAATGATAAGACGGGTTCTTCACTACAAAAATTTCACTCTGACTATCACAATCTATCCTTACATCTTGCTGTACCAACCCAATCCATGAACACAATCGTCGTAACCATACTACTTCCTTACTTGCATGAGTGGCTGTCATGTATTCAACTTCTATAGTTGAAAGTGCCACTACAACCTGTCTTTTGCTCATCCAATGTATTGTTCCTCCAAACAGGTTAAACACATATCCACTTGTAGATCTCCTATGATCCAGATATCCAGCCCATTCTGCATCCACAAATCCATGTATATCCACCACTCTATCCAATCTCGGTTTTCCTTCATATCACAATCCATAGATATCAATGCCACACAAATACCTAAAAACCCTTTTTACTATTGTCCAATGCTCCTTCCCTGGTTTTGACATATACCTGCTCAAAAATCCCACTGCATGTGCAATGTCCGGTCTAGTACAGACCATTGCATACATCAAACTGCCAACTGCACTCTCATATGAAACATGAGACATGTCCTCCTCTTCTTCCCATGTCTTGGGATGCTGATCCAAAGATAACTTTACCCCAACAGGAATAAGAACCTTTTCTGGTTTACATTCCTGCATATTAAACCTCTGCAATATTGTCTCGACATATTTTTTCTGATTTAACCAAAGTTTCCTCTTTTTCCGATCTCTTTTAATTTCCATGCCCAAAATTAAATTTGAAGCATCGAGATCCTTCATGTCAAATTTATAGGAAAACTGCATTTTCACATCCTGGATAATCTCCTTGTTGTTTCTTATCAACAACATGTCATCCACATACAAGACCAAATAAATCAAATGATGACCAATTAATTTAAAATACAAACAATGATCCTCTTTGCTTATTGTGAAGCTAAGTCCCAGCATATAAGTATCAAAATTTTGATACCACGTCCTTGGTGATTGTTTTAAACCATACAAGGACTTTTTCAGCTTGCATACCGACTCCTTCTTTCCCTTCACAACATAACCTTTTGGTTTCTTCATATAGATTTCTTCTTCCAGATCCCCATGTAGGAATGATATCTTCACATCTGTCTATTCTACTTCAAAATCAAATGCATCATCAACAGATAAAAAAAATATTATAGAGGTTAACTTGGCAACAGGAGAAAAAATATCACCAAAATCAATTCACTCAACCTAGGAATAACCCTTTGCTACTAACCGAGCTTTGTATTTCTCCACTTTTCCTTCTGCATTCAACTTATTTTTAAATACCCATTTTCTGCCAATGGGATTTATTCCAATCAACAACTCCACTAGATCCCAAGCCTTATTATTATCTAAAGATTCCATTTCTTCATCCATGGCCCTTTTCCAGAGATTTCCATCCTCTGAATCCACTGCCTCCCTGACAGTTCTAGGATCATCATCGGTAATAGACAAAGAAAAATTTGAACGAAAATCAGATGGAGTATACCTTTCCAGTAGCCTTCTTTCTCGAACCGATCTCCTCAATACTGGAGTATGAGGATCTTGTTCTTCTGTAGAGGGCGATTCATAATCCTTTAAATCAAACTCTTTTTCTCTTGTTCTTCCTTACTTGGTAGGAATTCTTGTTTAACAACATCCTTCATATCTCTAAATACCACATCTCGGATATACACTACCTTCTTAGTTTTTGGGTTCCAAAGCTTATAACCTCTGATACCATCTTTATATCCAATAAAGATACACTTTTAAGCCTTCTTATCTAGCTTACTCATGTTTTCCTTTGGAACATGAACATATGCATCACAACCAAATACCTTGAGATGTGTGAGAGAAGGTTCCTTAACAGTCCATACCTCTTGTGGAGTCTTGTCATCCAATGTTGATGAGGGTGATATGTTGACCAGGTAACATGCAATACCCACTTCCTTTGCCCATAATTATTTCCCTAACCCGACACCACTGAGCATGCACCTTTTTTTTTCCATCAGCGTCCTATTCATCCTTTCTGCAACTCCATTATGTTGAGGTGTGTATGGAGTAGTCTTCTACCTTTCTATACCACACTTCTAACATAATTATTCAAATTCATTCCCACAGAACTCTCCTCCATTATATTTCCTCAAAACCTTAATTCTTTTCTTTGTTTGATTCTCAACAAGATCCTTAAACTCTTTAAACTTGTCAAAGACCTCAGATTTCTTCCTGAGGAAATATATCCAAGTAATCCTCGAGAAGTCATCCATAAATGAGACATAGTACACAGATTTTCCTAATGGTGGGACCGACACAAGTCCAAAAAAATCACTGTGAACTAGTTGTAAATTCCTTCTACCCTCATTTCACCAGAGGGGAATCTTACTCGATTTTGCTTCACATATAGACAATGTTCACAGAAATAAAAATCTAGAGAGGAGTTAGACATACCTTCAACCATACATTTACCGTGTAGTAGTCGAAGACCCTTCTCTTCGATATGATCCAGTCTTTGATGCCAGATCATAACATTTTCTCCAGATACTATAGGATTTCTTTCTTCTTCAACTCCAATATCAAGAATAATGGATCTATTACACCCATCAATAATAGTTCTTCCTTGCAGCTTATACATAGTTCCAAACAAAATTCCCTTCAGCAACACCATTGCTCCTCGAACCTTCCTTTTCAAATATTGTTTTTACTCCTGCATCGTCTAACCATCATTGTCCCCCACTTTCCTCGAACCATCGTCGGTAAATGTGTCACATATTTAGGTGGTTTTTTAGCATATGATTTTTTGCCGATGGTTTTCTATTTTTGGTTAAGGAATTATGGTTGTTGACTAATATAGGTCATTGGATTAGGGTTTTGGATGCCACTGGCTCCTATATGTATATTGTATTGTAAATAATGTATTATGATGAATGAATATAAAATATGTTGGTTTTCCCAGTTTGGGTTTCCAGGGGAAAAATCTCTGTGTAATGTTTGTATTTTCCATTGTATCTTTTCTATTCTTTTACTAAAAATTTGTTCGCAGTAAATATTGTACAAGGTTAAAATTTACATTTGGTATCAGATCTTTGTTGGATTTAAGGGGATGCCTTTGTGGTCAAGGGTTTGGATCGAGACTGTGATAAGCCTTGTTACAGTGGGAGATCTGTGGTATTGATTTTTCAGGTGAAAATAAATGGCAAGCAATTCGAAGATGGAGATCGAGAAGTTTAATGGGCAAAGTTTTGAGTTGTGGAAGCTCAATATGGAATATCTGTTGGTGGACAAAGATCAGTGGATCACGGTAGATGTAGGTACTGCACCTACAGGAACTTCAACAGATGACTAGAAAAAGTTGGATCTAAAGGCAAAGAGCACAATCCGACTGTGTCTCTCCAATTCAGTATTATTGAATGTGTCAAAGGAAGCTACAACCAAGGATTTATGGGAAAAGTTGGGGAAGTTGTATAAATCTAAGTCCCCAGTAAATAAAATATTCTTGAGAAAGAAGTTGTATAGCTTAAGGATGAGATATGGAGAATCAGTGGAAGAGCATTTGAATGCCTTCAATACTGTGGTAAGTTAGTTAGTATTTGTTGAGATTAAAATTTCAGATGAAGATAAATGTATCAATTTACTGTGTTCTTTACAAGAATCATGGTATAGTCTGGTTGTGGCCATAGGTAGTAATACAAATACCTTGAATTTTGATGAAGTGGTCTCATCCTTGTTGTCGAAGGAGATGAGACGAAAGAATATGGAAGGACAAAGCACAAACACATTATTTACAAGAGGACGTTCCTAGGAAAGAAATAGATCTAAGTTCTCAAGTGGGAGATCTAAGTCTAAGGGTAAATCTAAATCTCCCAAAAAGTTTGTAAAGGTATGTTGGAGATGTGGAAAATAAGGGCACTACAAGAAGAATTGTAGGTCCAAAGTTGAGAAAAAGAAGGGATCTGAAGAATATCCTTCTACAGAAGAAAAGACCTCCAAGGAATAAGGAGGGGATGAGTACTTGGCTTCAAGAACACATGCAGATCATGAGGCATGGTTGGTTGACTCTGGTGCATCCTTTCATATGACTCCCCACAGGGAGTGGTTCTGCACATATGAAAGGTATGATGGAGGTAATGTTTTCTTAGGTGATGATTCAACAACCATAATCATATGATGAGGAAAAGTCAATTTGAGGCTCATATATGAAAGGATTAGAACACTGCCTGGTGTTCTTCACATCCCAGGTTTGGATACAAATTTGATTTCTGTAAGCAAAATAGTTTGAGGAAAGTGGGGGACCATCGGTTTCCTTTTCAAATATTGTTTTTACCCCTGCATCGTCTAACCATCGTCAAACAACACCTAAATATAAGGTGTCAAATATTGAAGATTATGCAGTCCTAAAAGAGTTTGAAGATGTGTTTAAGGAAATATCAAGATTACCCCCTAAAAGAAACATTGATTTATCCATAAATTTGATGCCTGGAGCAACTCCAGTATCCAAGACTCCCTACAGGATGAGTACACCATAATTGAAGGAGTTGCAAATGCAACTTGACGAGCTCTTGAAAAAGGGGTATATATGCCCAAGTGTGTCACCTTGGGGTGCCCCAGTTTTATTTGTGAAGAAAAAGGATGGAACTTTGAGACTTTGCATTGACTTTAGGTATTTGAACAAGGTAATTGTGAATAATAAGTATCCTTTCCCAAGGAGTGATGACCTTTTTGATCAGTTGAAAGATGCAAAAATATTCTCCAAGATTTATCTTAGGTCTAGTTATAATCAAGTAGGAATTAAAGAAGAAGACATCAACAAGACTGCGTTCAGAACAAGGAATGGTCATTATGAGTTCACAGTGGTGCCCTCTAGATTATCAAATGCAACAATTGTCTTCATGTGTCTAATGAATGGTATTTTTAGAGAATACTTAGATAAGTTTGGCATTGTATTTTTAGACGACATTCTTATATATTCTAAGTCGGAGGAAGAGAATGAAAAACACTTGAGAATGGTATTATAAGTATTAAGGGAGAATCAATTGTATGCCAAATTGAGAAAGTGCTCATTTTATCAGAAGAAAATTCATTATTTGGGACATATCATTTCAGAGGAAGGGATAGCAGTGGATCTAGAGAAGATAGAATCCATTAGAGGATGGTTAGCTCCAAAGAATGTGATAGAGGTCATATCATTCATGGGCCTTTCAGGCTACTATAGGATATTTATTGAGGGATTCTCAAATATTGCACACCCAATCACTTCCTTGAAAAAGAAGGGTGTGGAGTTTCAGTGGACATTGGATTGTGAAAAGAGTTTCCAACACTTGAAGCAATTATTAACAAGTGGTCCAATACTAAGGATTGCATATCCAAATGAAGATTTTATTGTATGCACTGATGCATGTAAATAAGGACTTGGTGGAGTCCTCAGTCAAAATGGGTTTTTTGTATGTTATGAATCAAGGAAGTTGAAGGAGCATGAAAGACACTATGACACTCATGATTTGGAGTTGGAAGACATAGTGCATGACTTGAGGAAGTATAGGCACTACCTCATGGGGAAAAGGTTTGAGCTGAGGACAGACCATAATGGTCTGAAATATTTATTTGATCAACCAACTCTAAATGCTAGGAAAAGCAGATGGTTAGAATTTCTCACTGAATATGACTTTGATATAAAACTTATCAAGGGGAAAGAGAACAAAGTGGTTTATGCACTCAACAGAAGAGTACATGAGTTGCATGGTACAACCATTATCATGTACCAATCATATTTAAAAGACAAAATTTTGGAGGTTGCAAAATCATATTTGCAATACAAGGAATTAGTGGCAAAATTACAACAAGGTATTTTGCAGCAGAAAATTGAAGAATATAAGCTAGATAATGATGAAATTCTCATGTACAATAGAAAAATTTATGTACCAAATTCCCAGGAATTGAAAAATCTGATATTGAGAGAAATGCATAATGTACCTTATGTTGGGCACCTAGGTTATCATAAAACCATTGCAATTGTCAAGAGACAATATTATTGGCCAGGAATGAAGAAAGAAGTTGTTGATTTTATTGCCAAATGTTTGGAATGTCAAAAGGTAAAGGCTGAGAATAGACACCCAACTGGTTTGCTACAACCATTACCCATTCCTAAGTGGAAATGGGAAGTTGTAATGATGGATTTCATCACCAAACTTCCCAAAACAAACAAGAAACATGATTCTATCATGGTAGTGGTGGATAAGTTTACTAAAGATGCCCATTTTATTCCAGTAAAGCTCACTCACAAGGAAGACAACATTGCTGATGTTTATATGAGAGAAATTGCTCGATTAGATGGTATACCCAAGACAATTGTGTCTGACAGAGATCCAAAATTTACCTCAAATTTTTGGAAGGGGTTATTTAATGGATTTGGAACAAATTTGAATTTTAGCACAGCTTATCATCCAAAATCAGATGGACAAACAGAGAGGGTGAATCGAGTGTTTGAGGATATGTTGAGGTCATATGTGATGGATAAACCATAAAAATGGGAGGACTACCTACACTTAGTAGAGTTTGCTTATAACAATGGGTACCAAGCATCTCTAAAGATGAGCCCATTTGAGGCATTTTATGGAAGAAGGCGCAACACAATGGTAAGATGGGATAACCCAACAGATAGAGCAGTGGTTGGGCCAAATTTACTCAGAGAAATGGAGGAGAAAATGTTGAAAATAAAACAAAATTTAAAGGTTTCCCAAGATAGGAAGAAAATATATGCTCATAAGGGAAGAACTCACAAGGAATTTAAAGTGGGAGACCATGTATTCTTGAAAGTGAAGGCCAACAAAATTTCCCTGAAGTTGGGAAATTGTTCAAAGTTGGTAGCTCACTATTGTGGGTCGTTTGAAATCCTAGAGAGGATTGGTCCAATAACTTATATGATTGCATTGCCTGCATCTATGTATATTCATAATGTATTCCATGTATCATTGCTCAAGAAATATATACCTAATTCTAATAATGTTATCGATTGGAATGTGATTCAGGGGGAGCACGAAGGTGTTTTCCAAGTACATTTGGTACACATTATGGATTGGAAAATTAAATAGCTCTGGAATTGAGCCATAGGGATTGTAAAGGTCCAATGGACCTGGTACGGTCCTAAGGACACTACTTGGGAGCATGAGCATGCAATGCGGGCAGAATACCCACATAGTTTTTTAGGATTTTTGAAATTTTGGTTGTATATGTGTAGATAATGCAATGAGGACAATGCATAAATAAGGGGAGGGGATTGTAATACCCCTAGGATGAATCCAATTGTAAATGTAAATGCAAATGTAGTTAAGCTGGTGAGTTGTTTGATATCATTTTTGTATGCACCTTCCATGGTATAGTGCACACATGCACTGCATAGTAAAATGATGATGTATGCACATTCCAGGATACCGCGTGCAACAAAATTAAGTGCGTGCGATTTTTAGGCCATGGAGCCTTTGCGTATATGTTGTGTTTTATAGGATGGTTAGCCAATTTATTATAAGCCAGAAGGATTATGTGATGATTAGGCTGGAGAGCCTAGATGATAAAGGCCAATGAGCCTATTTTTGTATATGTCTTATCATTAATATAAAATACATCGCTGCGTGTAGAATGACCATGATAAAAGAGTATGGGGGACTAAACTCCACTAGTTAGGGAAAGGGGGGGGATAAAAGTTAAGGAAAAGGGCTAAGCTAGGGAGCTTAATCCAGAAAGGAATATTATATTAATATTCCTTAAAGTATAAAGTATGGATAATTATTTTATCCTAAGTTCTAGGGATGGGGACAAGTGGGCCAAAGGAGCTCCCAACATGACAAGTGTCAAGTTGGGAACATGCATACATATAGCTTGGAATTAGTTCATTTTCCTGTCATTCCATCATCATTCACTCACTCATGGAGTTTTCCTCTGTACCTTTCTGTTATTATCATTGTACCTGTATCTATACCCATACCTGTATATGTACCTAGTTAGCTTGGGAGATGGACTGAAGAAGTGGGTTATTAGGACCTTGGGATATTGAAGAGGTGGATTGTCAGGTCCATGAGAAATTTATCTCTAGGTGAGAGACTTGTTGGCAATTGATTCCCAAAGGTGCTAAACTGCAACTACAGGGCTCTGAGACTTCCTCTCCAGCCCGTTTCTGAAGCCCTGGAAGGGAAGTGGGGCAACCAAGGGACTGTTGAACAGAGAAGGGGCACACTTCCTGGGGTGGGATATAAATGTGGGGAATGAGGAACTGTAGGATGTTAGTTTGAGTTGGTACCTCTGATGAAGTCTTTCTTGTTGTCTGTGATACATCATCCTGGTTAGGAATCCCTTTACCTGGGTGAAGTTTAGTCCTAGCTCGGGGGTGACCCACTGCTGAGAATGATGAGTAGTGTGGCCTAAGGCTGGGAGGTTTTTGGAAGGTATGCACACAGTTGGTGATATTTTTACCAATATAAGTGTCAATTGTGTATTAAATTACATGCTACATTATTATTTATGTGTTTAATTTTATGGATTTTTCTTGTGTGTGGTTTATACATGTCTTTATATTTATGGGTATTTCCTGTCTATGTTGTATGTATATTTTACTGTTATTTCCATATGAATCTGTGCATTTACATAATGTATTTGTCTTTTTTAAGTTTTATATATAAACTTTCACAAGATTTTCTCTGTGTATATGTTTTAATTTGCATATAGTTCGAAATTTTTTACGTGGCATAGCCCAGTTGGATGATGGGGATGTTACATTTTAAATCTTATCCCAAAGATATTTTTCATAATCAAAATGCATAAATTTAACAAATACTGAATTAGCAAGATTGTTCAAAATAATACCTTTAGCCCTTGAATTGTTTTCTTCTAGTTTCTTTCCATCCTTGTCTGTTGGGGGAGTGGATGGCGCTTTTCATCCATCTACTATTTCTTTCCATACATCAAATCCTTGTTCTTGTAAAAACCTTTTTTCATCCTTATACTCCGTAATCCATAATTCTGAATGTCAAACATTGGTGCTCCAATCTTAGTGTATTCCATGATTTCCTTCCAGTGGTTAAATTGCTTCTTGAAGGATCTACTATGATACCAGTTGTTGGAATACTAAGAGGGGGAGTGAATTAGTATTAGTAATTTTAATCCTTTTTAACCACAATGTATATTGTTTACTTTATGATAAGATTACCAATAAAATTCAATATGAGGAGTATACATAAGCAGTGAAGAATAAGCAAGGACACATAAACACAATACACTAATATTTTATGTGGAAACCCAATTCGGGAGAAAACCATATAATGATTTTCTTATATTGTCAAAAGAAGTACATTCATAGAAAGCACCAACTTCCTTGTTTTCCATCTACAACTGGAAAGAGGGTACAACCCCCTAGTTTCGCTGACTCCAACTTGAAGGAAGCTACAACTCCTTGATTCTATGTCTCCAACTGAAAGGAGGATACAACCCCCTATTTTATCTGGATACAACCGAAAGGTGGTTACAACCACATATACTTTCCCTATCCAATCACCCTAAAATAAAAGTTCCAAATAACTAATACTTCCACTGTCACTATGGAACCTGTCACTCTAAAACCTGTCACATAAACCTGTACCAACAACCTTTAACAACTTGTACCAATAAACTGTAACAACCCGTACCAACAAAATGTCACAACCTATAACAAAAACCTATCAAAATAATATCCTCAACCAATAAGACATGATCACATAGATCTCAAACCCACTGTCACAAGTGTATAGCTCAAACCATGTAAAACTATGTCTCTCTAATCATGTGCCATACAAATACAAACAATCATAAACCAAGTGTAATGAACCCTCACATAAAACAAGCATAAAACCCTCACTATTACACAACCTCAATGTAACATCCCCGACCACCCATGTCAGGCCATGCTACTACATAAAACATTTTCTTTCTCTGCTTGACATACTGTAACACACCCAACATCCAACTGAGTTATGCCACACAAATTTTTCGAACTGCATGCAATTAAAACATATACACATAGAACTCTTGTAGAAATTTATATATAAAACGTAAACGGATAAATACATTCTGTAAATGCATGGAGTCATATTGAAATAAAAGTAAACATATACATGCATCATATACAGGTGATACCCATAAATATAAGACAGTTATAAACCATACATAGGATAAACCCATAAACATAAACACACAAATAATAATGCAACATGTAAATTTATCACACAGTTGACACTTATATTGGTAAGAATATCACCAACTGCATTTAGACCTTCCACGAACCTCCCAACCTTAGACCACACTGCTCATCATTCTCAGCAGTGGGTCATCCCCGAGATGACACGAAATTCCACCCAGGTAAAGGGATTCCTAACCAGGCTAATGGATCTCAAACAACAGGAAAGACTCTTTCATAGGTGCCAAATCAAACTAACAACCTACAGTCCCTCATTCCCCACATGCCTGTCCCACCCCACGAAGTCTGCCCCTTCTCTTCTCAACAGTCCTTTGACTGCCCCACTTCCTTTTCAGGCTTCAACAACAGGTCAGACAGGAATTCTCAGAGCCCTGTAGATGTAGTTTATCACCTTCGAGAAATCAATTGCCAACAATTCTCTCACCCAGAGAGATTTCTCACAGGCTTGACAACTCACGTCTTCAATATCCCACGGGCCTGAAAACCCGCTTCTTTAGTCCATATCCCAAGCTAACCAGCTACACAAACATGTATGGTTACATATACAGGTTTAGGTACAATTACTTGAAGGCACGAAGGATAGCTGACTCAGTGAGTGAATGTTCCTAGAATGGTTGAATGGATGACTAATTGATGGAAAATGAACTAAGTCCAAACTATATGTATGCATGTTCCCAACTTGACACTTGTCATGTTGGGAGATACTTTGGCCCACTTGTCCCCATTCTTAGAACTTAGGATAAAGTAATTATCCAAAATTTGTACTTTAAGGAATATTAATATAATATTCATTTTTGACTTAATCTCCCTTATCCCCTTTTCCTTAACTTTTATCCCCCCGTTTCCCTAACTAGTGAATTTTAGTCCCCCATACTCTTTTATCGTGGTCGGTCTACGTGAAATGATGTATTTTATATTAATGATGAGACATATACAAAAATAGGCTCACCGGCCTTTAACATCTAGGCTCTCCGACCTAATCATCACAAAATTGGCTCACCAGCCTATAAAACACAACATATACACAAAGGTTCCCTGGCCTCAAAATCACGCGCACTTAAGTTGTTGCGCGTGGTATCCTAGAATGTGCACACTTCATCATTTACTGTGCAGTACATGCACACACTATACCATGGATGGTGCATACAAAAATGATATCAAACAACTCACCAACTTAAGTACATTTGCATTTACATTTACAATTGGGTTTGACCTAGGGATATTACAATCCCCTCCCCTTATTTATGCACTATCCTCAGTGCATTATGTACACATATACAACAAAAATTTCAAAAATCCTAAAAACGATGCGGGTATTCTGCCCGCATTGCATCCTCATGCTCCCAAGTAACCTCCTTAGGAATGTACTAGGTCCATTGGACCTTTACAAGCCCTATGGCTCGATTCCATAGATGTTTGATTTTTCGGTCCAGAATGCGTATAAGAAGCACTTGGAAAGCACCTTCTTGCTCCACCTGAATCACATTCTAATCAATAACATGCTTAACATCAAGTATATATTTCTTGAGCAATGATACATGGAATACATTGTGAACATACATAGATGCATGCAATGCAATCATATAAGCTACTGGACCAATCTTCTCTAGGATTTCAAATAAATCGAGCTGCCAGCTTTGAACAATTTCCCAACTTCAAGGAACTTCTATTGGCTTTCACTTTCAAGAATACGTGGTCCCCAACTTTAAATTCCCTGTGAGTTCTTCCCTTATCAACATAGATTTGCTGCCTGTCTTGGGAAACCTTTAAATTTTGTTTTATTTTTATCATTTGCTTCTCCATTTCCCTGAGTAAATCTGGTCCAACCACTGCTCTATCTGCTGGTTTGTCCCAGATTACCAGTGTGTTGCACTTTTTTCCATAAAGTGCCTCAAATGGGCTCATCTTTAGAGATGTTTGTTGCCCATTGTTATAAGAAAACTCTAATAAGTGTAAGTAGTCTTCCCATTTTGATAGTTTATCCATCACATACATCCTCAACATATACTCAATCACTTGATACACCCTCTCTGTTTGTCCATCTGATTCTGGATGACTAGCTGTACTAAAATTCAAATTTGTTCCAAATCCATTAAATAATCCTTTCCAAAAATTAGAGGTAAATTTTGGATCTCTATCAGACACAATTGTCTTGGGTATGCCATGTAATCGAGCAATTTTTCTCATAAAAACATCACCAATGTTGGCTTCCTTGCAAGTGATCTTAATTGGAATAAAATAGGCAACTTTAGTAAGCTTATCCACCAGTACCATGATAGAATCATGTTTCTTGTTTGTTCTGGGAAGTTTGGTGATGAAATCCATGGTTACAACTTCCCATTTCCACTCAGGAATGGGTAATGGTTGTAGCAAACCAGCTGGGTGTCTATGCTCTAACTTTACCTTTTGACATTCCAAACATTTGGCAAGAAAAACAACAACTTCTTTCTTCATGCTTGGCCAATAATATTGGCTTTTGACAACTGCAATAGTTTTCTGATAACCTGGGTGCCCAACATAAGGTACATTATGAATTTCTCTCAATATCATATTTTTCAATTTCTAGGAATTTGGTACATAAATACTTCCCATGTATATGATAAGTTCATCATTATCTAGCTTGTATTCTTCAATTTTCTACTGCAAATTACCTTGTTGTAATTTTGCTACTAATTCCTTGTATTGCAAATCTTATTTTGCAGCCTCTAAAATTCCGTCTTTCAAATCTGATTGGTACATGCTAATGGTTGTAGCATGAATTTCATGCACTCTTCTACTGAGTGCATCAACCACTTTGTTCTCTTTCCCCTTGATATGATTTATATCAAAGTCATATTCACTTAGAAATTCTAACCATCTACTTTTCCTATCATTTAGAGTTGGTTGATCAAATAAATATTTCAGACCATTATGGTTTGTCCTCAGCTCAAACCTTTTCCCCATGAGGTGGTGTCTCCATTTCCTCAAGGCATGCACTATGGATTCCAACTCCAAAACATGAGTGGTATAGTGTCTTTCATGCTCCTTCAAATTCCTTGATTCATAACATATACCATACCCATTTTGACTGAGGAATCAACCAAGTCCTTCTTTACATGCATCTGTGCATACAATGAAGTCTTCATTTGTGTCTGCAATCCTTAGTATTGGAGAAATTGTTAATAATTGTTTCAAGTGTTGGAAACTCTTCTCACAATCCAATGTCCATTGAAACTTCACACCCTTCTTTTGCAAGAAAGTGATTGGGTGTGCAATCTTTGAGAATCCTTCAATAAATATCCTATAGTAGCCTGCAAGGCCCATGAATGATCTGACCTATGTCACGTTCTTTGGTGCTGACCATTATCTAATGGCTTCTATCTTCTTAGGATTCACTGCTATCCCATCATTTGAAATGATATGTCCCAAATAATGAATTTTCTTCTGATTAAATGAGCACTTGCTCAATTTGGCATACAACTGATGCTCCCTTAATACTTGTAACACCATCCTCAAATGATGCTCATTCTCTTCTTCTGACTTGGAATATACAAGGATGTCATTGAAAAAGACAATGACAAACTTGTCTAAATATTCTCGGAAAACACCATTCATTAAGCACATGAAAACAACTGGTGCATT
>SNQJ01S0049730.1:83643-111429 GCA_010110895.2 Picea sitchensis
TTCATACATGTTGGGAGACGTAGGTGGGATGCATTTAGTTATGATACAGATCCCATCTATGACATAAAAGGTCATCTTCAAACGTTGCCCTTGCAATTACCGCAACAGATTACTTTTGACCAATGGCAACAAGGAGATGAGATTTTTACCTATACTTTTCAAAAAACCAAGGATGACCTAGTACCTAATTCTCCTGATGATTTTCAGTCTTACCTTGAGATTTTTGATGAGTACCCTTCTGAGCATTTTGACTCTTGTTGTGAAGATGATTTCCAACCACCGTTGTGCTCAGATTTTAATACAAGTAAGGATATTGTTTGCCTCAAGAAGGTTTCTCATGATTTTTCACCCCAACCACCTGTTATTACTTTGCCTTGCTTTTCCATTAAAGGTGTGGTTGGGAAGTACCTTTTTTATGTTGAGTTTCTTCCTGGGCAACCCCTAGATTCCAAGGGTTGGTTGGGTAATGCTAGTTCCAATCAGTTTTTCAACCTTCCCTTGATAGTTTGCCAGTCGTCTGTCAAATCTTTGTCAATTCCTTCCTTGATTTTAGAGCGTGAGGATATCATAGGTGACCGGTTTACAGGCCCTTTGAGTCAGTTTTCTCAACCTTGTATTTTTCATGACCCTTTCTTGGATAGAATTGAGTACTTTTCTCAGAGATGGAATTGGCAGGATTTTGTCCCCCCCACCCGCCTCCATGAGTTAGACTTTGAGATTCCTGATGATGTGATATATGTTCTAACTCATGACTTTTTTGTGCTTGATTTTTCACTGTTTTGGTTTATGATGAAGCACAAAGCCAGGTATCGAGGAACGTTATTGGATTGGCTTCATTGGTTGTTTGACTATACCAACATACAACTAGCAGGTAAGTACAGGTAAGTATGAGTAGGTAGGCACTTCCGTGTATTATACCGTATGCATTTATTGTTTGTTTCCTTTATATATGCATCTTGATTGTTTTATCTCCTATGTATATGCTATATTTTGCGGGGTGGCAATACCACCCCACCTTGTGTTGTTGATGCTTTCTTGTCAAGTGTGAGCAGGTATACAGGTTTATGCCAGAGACTGCTGAGGTTCTCATGCGCTCTACAGTTATCACATGTCCCTGAGTTGGAGCCATATGTTATCCACGATATCTAGGGATAACTAGGAGATCATGTCTCGAGGCCCACGGGTCCTAGACATGGAATACCGAGAGCGGGATTGACTTGAGCATGGCCCTGGAGGGCCCATATTTCTTCTTCTTCATCAGATTTTTCCTGTCAGCAGTAGCAGCTTCCATCACCACTGGCCTGGGATTGCATTAGAGAGGACTCTTGCTCCATGAGGTAATTGGTCCAAGGTATCATGGTATGCATCATATTTGATCGTTATAACCTTCTTATATATGCATTAGGTTCCTTTCATTTCTGATGACTTCTTGGATCTTACACTAATCCACTTGACCATTGTTGGTGTGATTGATGGGGTGACTTAGCAAGTTGATATTCATGGGTTTTGGTTAGCCACCAAGGGATATTTGCAGAGTCATCGTCTGCTCCCACCATTTTTATCATTTTACATCTTATACCCCGCACATCTATCCCATTCCCCTAGTCTGGCCATTGGGATGACCTCTGAGGGTTACACTTTGTCTTATGGGAAGAAGGGGCTAAAGGCCTAGGGGGTAAAAGCAGCTGGTAAAGGATAAAAGCCATAGGAAATAAAACCTAGAGATGCTTCGCCCAAGGGATCCCCAAGAAGGCAATAAAAGGCCTCTCAATAAGAAATTGAAGGGACCCTAAGAAAAATAAAACAAGACCTAACCAAGAGGATGGGAGGTCTCATCATGAGCTGGCCCATTATGTTCATAGGTATCCAGCAGTATGGCATTTCCACTATCTGGTCACCACGCCAGGGCAGTGACCTTTGGTTGCATGGCCAAAGGAAAGGGGGTCTCATCACGAGGAAACCTTATCATCTCTGCGAAGATACCAGTGGGTAACACTGTCAGCTCTGGTCACCAAGCCAAGGTAATGTCCTCTGGTCAGACCTTGAATTAAAAAGAAAGAAAATTAATAAAATAAAAAAGATAAAGGCAATAAAGGGCTTGGAAAAAATGCATCCATGATGGGTACAGCTCGCCTCCTACAAAGGAACCCACAGAAAACACCTGCCCTTGGTCTTACTATGACTGGACGTCCCTAAAACCATATCACCTCATAAAACATGGCTTGAATGATCTTCTGAGGAAAATTTCCATCTCTTGTGGGTGTTAGCCCAATAGGTTGTTCTGTCAGTTTCCTTAGCTTTGTATAGTAGATTTGTGTAATATCTTTGAGCTCTTAAATGATATGTTAGGGATTTCATGCATTTATTTGATAACTTTAATGATGAAATATGATTTTCATTGCTATGATCTCGAGGACTGATGAGCCCATGGAGGGCATAGTCTTTGATGTGCAGGACCATACCCGACGGACAGGTACCAGAGGAACGGTACACATGGGGAGATGATTAGCTCGGACCTCCATGGGGCTGAAGAGCCCATCAAATGGTTGTTGGGATGGCAGAGACAGGACAAGGTCATGATGAACCCTTGCTCGAAGAAGATAGAAGGACGTCCTCACCAGGACACTTTGGTAGAGATCGACCTAGGGGGGATCACCCCCTGCAGATGAGATGAAGGATTTGATGGACAGGACGCCACCAGGACAGGCTGGACGTTTTCTGGAGCATGTGGCAGTGTGCTGGGATTATTTGGCACATGTGGCAGGTTGCAGGAGCCCCAGAAGGGCCAACGCTTTGCTTCTTGGGGCCTGACGTCTCCCTCAGAGGGGTCTAACGTCTCCCTTTAGGCTCATTTTTTGACATTTTAGGCATTTAATTTGACAAATAATGTAATATTGTCAAGTCAGCCTTGTCGGCTGTTTTAATGACCTATTTTTGTAATTAAAGGTCATTTGGATGATATCAATTGAGGACGTTGAGCCTCATTTTAAGATAACAGAACTTGCTCTCTTGTGAGAGATACTTTTTAGACTTTTGTCATGGATTATGGGCTCTTGGAGTTGAGGCGCTACACTTGGGAGGATTATCTTTGGCATGTGTATGGTGTTTTTATCATTGGAAGGTGTTACAACTAGGGTTTGATAAGATCATCATTGATTTGTAAGTGTTTTCTCATACACAAATTCTTGATTGAATGGTTGTAGGTTGAATATCTTACATGTATAGTTACATTGTTATTATTATGCTTAATCATTGAAACCCTAGGGAGCAAGCACACAAGTAGGTCCTTGCTTCATGTCCCCATGATAAAAACTTGTTTAGCCATTTGATTTAGAAGAATATAGCCTAGCCATTGCTACACTAATTCTTCTTTTTYTGAGTTAGATTTGGAATATAAGTTGAAGAAGGAAGACGTCCTAGGCCTAATTAAGTTTACACCTAGGGTTTTGACCTTTAGGGTTTGAAGAGCCTTGGCCTCACAACACTTTTCAACCCTAGATTTATATTTTGAAGCTAGCCGCTTTTTCCAAAGAGTTTTAAGGAGAGAGGGAGGAGCATGAGGCCTAGCTTAAGCTACACCGGAATGAGCCTCCTCCCCTTAGGGTTTTGACTTCATGGCCCTGCCATTGCAACACCATTAAGCCTAACTCTCCCGTCCTTAGATTTATATCCTTCCAAGCCTTTAACCTCACTCCTTGACTCCATTTACCCTGAGGCACTAGTATAAGAATGCAACGTTGAGCCTTTTGTGTTAAAAAAATATTTCAAACTTTCTTAAATTGAAACCCTAACTAACCCTAGCGACCTACTAACCCTAACCCTAAGATGACATCTTGCCTCATTTGAACTTTTGCTTGGTATTAAAGTTGCGGCTAAGTCATCCATTGATAGATATTGAAGTGTTGATCATTTTCATTGACCTAAATAGAAAAATGTTCACTTCATTGTCTAGTTAAACTAACCTAGAACTAAGTTGACGTCACCCTTAGAAGGTTTGACGCAGCAACAATATATGTGAGCATATTAATGATAGTTAATGCGTTGTGCTAGTTCATGGATTGATTTTACACATTGACTGCTATTATAATTTTTTATTTATTGAAGAAGTAATATTAGAAGCCATAGCTTTGATTGCAATCATTGACTTCGTCAATAATTACATTTATTTATGCTCATTATTATTAAAGATAGTCATTAATTTGTGAAGTACTAACCACTACTGCACTTTTTAGTTTTATTTGCCTTGTCTCGCAAACAGGTGCCCGATCAGTGGAATACCTCCATTTGACTATCTTTCTTGGCAGTAATCTGTGAAGGGAATTCTTATTTTAACCTTTGAGCCTTGAATCCTTGATCCTTTTCCTTCAATACCCAAGATTACTAAGGACCTCTCCCTTGGGATTAGCCACCCTGAATAGAAAGAGCCCCCCATTGAGGTGACAGTGGGTGGGGGAAGTTCCTGTTACGCAAGTTTGACTCTTGCCTTCAAGCTACTTAACATATCCTACAAACTGAGTGATAACAAAGAACTTCAAAAATTACTAGATGTAGGTTTTATTTTCCCCATCTCAGATAGCCAATGGGTCTCTCTATTAGTAATGGTCCCTAAGAAAAATGGTAAATGGTGAATATGCATGGATTATCGAGAATTAAATAAGGCAACGCAGAAAGATCATTTCCCTTTGCCATTTATTGATCAAGTTCTGGACACATTGGCTGGAAAAAAGTTTTTTTCCTTCCTAGATGGGTTTAGTGGGTATAACCAGATTCAAATAGCTCCTGAAGATCAGGATAAAACCACTTTCACATGCCCCTAGGGAACATTCGCATACCGGGTCCTTCCTTTTGGCCTGTGTAATGCTCCTGCAACATTCCAGAGGGTAATTTTGGGAATCTTCTCTGATTTGATAGATAACAGTGTTGAAATCTACATGGATGACTTTACCCCATATGGGGATTCATTTCTTGAAGGGTTGAAAAATTTAGAAAATGTTCTCGAAAGGTGTATACAAGCGTATGTCTGGTTGAGTACGACAAAATGTCATATGATGATGGAAGAAGGAATTGTTCTGGGACATTTTCTCTCAGTTGAAGGAATTCGGATGGACCCAACAAAGACAAAGGTAATTCAACATTTCCTAACACCCAAAACGCCCATGTAGGTATGCAGTTTTATTGGTTGTGCTGGCTATTACAGACGTTTTATAGAAAATTTTGCTAAGGTAGCACATCCACTTTTTCAATTGCTAACAAAAGATTCAGATTTTGTGTGGACAGAGGACTGTGATGCAGCCTTTATGAGAAATAAGGAATTGGTTTGTAGCGCTCCAATCCTTAGAGGGATAGACTGGGCATTACCTTTCCATATTCATAAAGATGCTTCCCAAACAATGGTTGGTGCAGTATTAGGACAACAAGAGGAGAAAATACCATATGCAGTTTACTATGTTAGTAAGAATTTGGCTCCGGATGAATTAAAATACACAGTGACTGAGAAATAATTCCTTGTTGTTATTTATGCCATCAACAAATTCTGGCACTACATTACCGGGTATCCTACCTTTGTGCATACTAATCATGCAGCTATCAAGTATTTAATGAATAAAACTGTTACCCCTGGTCGTATCACAAGATGTCTCTTGCTACTATAGGAATTTGATATCACGATAGTAGATAAACCAGGGAAGGACAATGTGGTTGCAGATTTCTTATCTAGGATAGAACATGAGGGTAAGGATACACCAATTGAAGATAATTTCCTAGATGAACATCTTTTTGCAGTATCTGCTAACACTCTGTGGTATGCATATATTTCTAATTATCTTGCTTCAGGGAAGGTGCCTCGACATCTATCATATAAAGAGAAAAGGAAGATTATTCACCAGAGTACCGATATTCATGGATGGCAAGATATCTATTTCATATAGGGGTTGACCAACAAATTCGACGTTGTGTGGCAGAAGATAATATCGATGAGATACTGAAGGCTGCACATGATGGACCCTGTGGAGGACATTTTGCAGATAAAAGAACAGGTCACAAAGTGCTGCAAATGGGATATTACTGGCCCTCCATCTTTTGTGAGGCCCGAGACTATGTCTGAAGGTGTGATAGCTGCCAATAGATGGGACAACCCGGGAAAGTAGATAAAATGCCTCTACAACCCCAGATAGTCCTTGAACCATTTGAGAAACCATTGATTTTGTTGGACCCTTCAACCCACCTTCTCATCATAAAGATTACATCCTGGTCTGCACTGATTATGTAACTAAATGGGTGGAAGAAAAAGAGGTCACAAGAGAAATAGAACAAGTAGTGGCAGACTTTCTTTTTGAAGAAATTTTTGCCCGATACGGTACTCCAAGGGAAATTGTGTTGGATGGAGGATCACAGTTCACATCTCACATGATAGGAAAGTTGATGCAGAAATATGGAGTCAAGCATAGAGTGACAATCCCCTATCACCCCCAGGCGAATGGACAAGTAGAAAGCACAAACAAGGTATTGCAAAATATCTTGACAAAGACAATAGCAAGTCATCGTCCAGACTGGGCACAGAAACTTCCAAAAGATTTATGGGAGTACAGAACAACATGGCGAAACACAACTGGGTTTTAACCATTTGTATTAGTCTATGGGAAAGTCCCCCTGTTTCCAGTGGAATTTGAGATCAGTACACTAAGGAAATCTCTAGAAGTAGGCTTAGACCCATCAGAAGCACATAAACACTGACTGGAACAGCTGAATGAGTTAGATGAGATTTGGTTAGTAGTTGTCTAGAAGACCACTGCTGTTCAACAACAGAGAATGAAGTGGCATGATAAATTTATCAAAAGTAAGGTGTTTCATATGGGAGATTGGGCATTACTTTATGATTCTCAATTTAAGGATTTCAAAGGCAAGCTTTTCACTCGCTGGATGGGGCCATACCAAGTGGATGCAGTGTTCGATAATGGAATGATTAGATTAATTACAATAGACGAGAATCATACCTCGTTCTTAGTAAACGGACACTGTCTAAAACTATACAACCGTCCAGCCTCTAGAAATTCCTTTTTCAAACACCTCTCCGACTCATCTGATTTAATGATTGTTGGAATGAAGGACACTCTCACTCTGCCTTAAAATAAATAAAAAAATAAAAAAATATATATATAAAAAAAAAATAAAAATAAAAATAAATTTTTACTTGTTTGTATTATTGCAGGGATAACAAACGAATATGACCAGGAGAAATGTAACACTTGGCACTGTTACTCCACCAGTATTGCTATAAATACATTGTTGTTACTCCACTGGTGTGCACTGATTACTTCACGAAGTGTTGTTACTCCGCAACTTCAAGAATCCAATAGTCAGCGAAATCCAGACCTGCGGAAGCGACGAACTGCATGAGGACATGCAGAAGGCTAGTTGGGGGGAGATGTTGGGCACCAAATGGGGCTATGTAGAAGTTGGATGTCCCTGAGGATTATTTCTGAAGAATGGTTGCATAGTTCCCTTGTTCCTCTGATCCATCTTGAATTTCTTTTTTTCTTCCCAATATTTTTGGAAAGTTGGCCTTGCTTTTTTTTTTATCATATAGGAATTTATCTCACCTTATGGTCTCCTCCAATGTCTTGGGACAATCATACTATATTTTGTCACTGATGAATGATGGAAATCCACTCAAATAACTCTAAATATTAACTGTCCCATCCTTGATGAAAGAAGCATACTTCAACATTTCTAAAAACCTTATTTCATATTCGTCTATGGTCATACTCTGAAGCTTGATTTCAAAGAACTATTTCATTTTCTTGTCATAGTATCTCTTAGTCAAGTATTTCTTCTCAAAATACTTCTTGAATTCCCTCCATGTAACACTTTTCTCTTTAATGTGTTGCACCTGCACAAGATGATCCCACCACATGGATGTATTTCCCTTAAGTTGATAGATGGAAATTATTCCTTCTGCATGATATGAATAATTATGCAATTGAAAATGTTTTCTTATGCCTAACAACCATGTCTCTACATATTCATCCTTCTTGTGCTCACCATAAAATGTATGAGGTTTTATTTTGTTCATTTCTCTTCGTAACTCATCCACCCGAGACCTATTATTCTTCCTGACATGGGATGTAATTGAGCTACTATGTGGTCTCTTATGGGAATGCCTCAGGGAGTGACGATGATGTCTGCTAACACTTCTTGTTATTCTTTTCTCATCAGGAGACCTGTGACTTCCTGATTTGCTTGAGCCACTTTCCTTATCCAATTTATTATATATTTTGTTCAAGCTCTGCATTAACTTCATGTTGAAGCCCTCTTGTTTTTCCTTGGTTCTCATAAGACTTTCATTATCATCTTTATGGCTTTGGAAATCCTTCTGTAAATTTTTAATGGTCTCTACCATATTCATGTTTTCATCCCTTCCTTCTCCATGTCCATTGGAGTATGTTCCTTGAATGCCCAAATCGGCATCCATCCCTCTGATCTCATCTTCCTGGCTGTAAGTCCCCTATGCATATTCCATTATTCTGGACTCTGTGCTGATCCTGATCTTATCTTGTTATTTTTAACTCTACAAAATGTGCAACCAACAAAACTTTGTCAGGCTAATTGTTTCAACAATTTCATGAAAATATGAACCATTCTAGTTCAATAATATATCAAAATTATTTCTTCTGGTTTCCTCGAAAATTAAATTCCCAAATCAATTTTCTAGGTGAATATTTATATTATACTGTCCAAGACCTTTCTAACACCTTCTCCCATGCTCAATTCTGAGTCTTGAGCAGAAAGTTATGGTTATTTGAAAATTGCCCATTAATTTTTCTATTCACACTTCAACTTGGCTCAACTCTGCACTGGAATTATGCATTTTTGCACCTATTCCATTGGATTTTTAATAGGAGGTCAATTGGGTTTCTTCATATACATATTTTGGATAGTCTGTCCAAGGTCAATTGAAGTGTTTGAAGAAGAGGCTGCTCCCCAAGAGAAAGTCGAAAACATGGAATCAATGGAAGATGCAGAAGTTGACACAGAAAGGCCCACTAGTACCACGGTTGAGGCTACCCCACAAGAACCAGTCTCGCTTGTGGAATTAGAAAAACAATTTGATAGCATGACAACCACAGAAGTAGGGTGACAATAGACAGGAGCAGGTGACTTGATTGATATTGTGACCGAGGGTATTCCACAAGGACCTCATGTCACCATGGAATCAATGGAGGAGGACAACCAGAAGGAAGAAGAGGTCGTGACCACCTCGACCATAGAGCCCATGGAAGAAGTTATGGAAGAACTAGGGCATGAGGTTGGTGCCAAACCACAAGAACCATCGTTGACCTCAGGAACGAATATTGAAGATCCCTTCCAGTTCTCCTTTTTCTCCCTTATTCCAAAAGGAGCAAGGCAAACTCGTTTCATTCGGCATACAGAAGAAGATCTCACCATTCCTCCAATTCTATCACAAAAGCCACAATTGTGCAAGTTGGATGATGCTCAAATAGATACATCAGTAGGAGAGCATCTCGTAGGGGCACCACTGGTCACGGTGATCATGCAACAAGAGGAATTAGTTGTAGGCAAAGAGGAGGGACCAAGCGAAGCGGTCCTGACGAATGAGCCAATGGAAGAGCCAGGAGAGAAGGTCGTAAGACTCCCAGTCAAACAAAAACATTAGCTGCAATCGAAGGAGACAACGCAACTTAATATGGAGTTTAGGAAACTAAGGAAATAGGTACACAAATTGCAGGAGCGGATGAAGAAATACAAGCAGAAAGCTAGAAAGCCCAAGACCATAGGAGTAGAAACAAAAACTCAGACGGACCAGGCAGCCATAACCTCTGTTTCTACTCAAACAGACCCTGTCAAGTGATTGTTTGAAGACCATGAGCATGCCTTAATAGTCGAAGTGTAGACTTGGAAATCTACTGCGACTCAGTATAAAAACGAAATTAGAAGAACGCAGGAGCGAGCCTCCACAACTATTTTTGAATATGTGGAGAGTATAAACATTATGATATTAAGGCATGAAAAGCAACATCTCAAGATGGAGCAGCTGGAAAAGCAAGTAGCAGAACTAAAAACGGATAAAGAGCAGATGTTTAGTTTGACACAAGAGGTGATGGCATGTCGCCCCCCTGCTTTTAGTTATTCTTTGTTTTTTCATGAATGTTTTCTTCTATTCTGCATGGAGAGCATAAAAACTGAGATTAGTTATAAGATAGAAAATCGTGTACAATTCCTCCAAATAATGAGGCACCACGACATGCCAACTCAGCATTTGATGTGTGAATTTTACCTACATGGATATCTGTTGTGCCTGGACAGAGATTTCAATCCAGTCCTGTATGTGGGAGACATTCATTTAAGGGCCCTCACCTCTTACACTTTCAACCAAATCAGCTGACAGAAGTCTTTTAACACATTTGAATCTAATCAGGTTACAAATCCGTTTATGGTAAGAGGAGAACCTGAAAGGGCAGTCACCATGTTCAATAAACATAACACGTTTTTGGGAATTGAAGCGAATAGAGACAGAATGTTGAGGACACAAAGTTGGTGCCTTGATCTTTGCGTTAAGAAAATAGTCACATTTCATGAAGAAGCCCTCGATTGTTGTCAGAAAAGGTGGATGATGACACCTACAGCTGTTTGGAACATGGAACCTTTTGGGGCACCAAATTTTTCAGTGGTGCTCCCCAAAGTGCCCAGATATGTGGCATGTGTCTGAACAAGCGAGATTCAATGGATGGGACTCCAGTTTTAGTTTCCCACTATTTGGTTTCCAGTAGAAGATTACACTCCGGCATATATCATTCCAGAAGATTGGTGGGAAGACATCCACCTCTCAGATGGTTTTAAAGTTCCAGGAACAGAGATGGCTGAAGAATATGATCTCGCCCATCTTCAGGAATCCAACAGTCAGCGAAATCTAGACCTGCGGAAGTGACAAACTGCATGAGGGCATGCAAAAGGCTAGTTGGGGGGAGATGTTGGGCACCAAATCGGGCTATCTAGAAGTTTGATGTCCATGAGGATTATTTCTGAAGAATGGTGGCATAGTTCCCTTGTTCCTCTGATCCATCTTGAATTTATTTTTTTCTTCCCAATATTTTTGGAAAGTTGGCCTTGCTTTTTGCTGATCATATAGGAATTTAGCTCACCTTATGGTATCCTCCAATGTCTTGGGATCATCATACTATATTTTTTCACTGATGAATGATGGAAATCCACTCAAATACCTCTAAATATTAATTGTCCCATCCTTGATGAAAGAAGCATACTTCAACATTTCTAAAAACCTTCTTTCATATTCGTCTATGGTCATACTTCGAAGCTTGATTTCAAATAACTCTTTCATTTTCTTGTCATAGTATCTCTTAGTCAAGTATTTCTTCTCAAAATACTTCTTGAATTCCCTCCTAGTAACACTTTTCTCTTTAATGTGCTGCACCTGCACAAGATGATCCCACCACATGGATGTATTTCCCTTAAGTTGATAGATGGCAATTATTCCTTCAGCATGATATGAATAATTATGCAATTGAAAATGATTTCTCATGCCTAACAACCATGTCTCTGCATCTTCATCCTTCTTGTGCTCACCATAAAATGTAGGAGGTTTGATTTTGTTCATTTCTCTTCGTAACTCATCCACCCGAGACCTATTATTCTTCCTGACAGCGGATGTAATTGAGCTACTGTGTGGTATCTTATGGGAATGCCTTGGGGAGTGACGATGATGTCTGCTAACACTTCTTGTTATTCTTTTCTCATCAGGAGACCTGTGACTTCCTGATTTTCTTGAGCCACTCTCCTTATCCAATTTATTTTATATTCTGTTCAAGATTTGCATTAACTTCATGTTGAAGTCCTCTTGTTTTTCCTTGGTTCTCATAAGCCTTTCATTATCATCTTTATGGCTTTGGAAATCCTTCTGTAAATTTTTAATGGTCTCTACCATCTTCATGTTTTCATCCCTTCCTTCTCCATGTCCATTGGAGTTTGTTCCTTGAATGTCCAAATGGGCATCCATCCCTCTGATCTCATATTCCTGGCTGTAAGTCCCCTGTGCATATTCCATTATTCTGGACTCTGTGCTAATCCTGATCTTATCTTGTTATTTTTAACTCCACAAAATGTGCAACCAACAAAACTTTGTCAGGCTAATTGTTTCAACAATTTCATGAAAATATGAACCATTCTGGTTCAATAATATATCATAATTATTTCTTTTGGTTTCCTTGAAAATTAAATTCCCAAATCAATTTTCTGGGTGAATATTTATATTATACTGTCCAAGACCTTTCTAACACCTTCTCACATTCTCAATTCTGAGTCTTGAGCAGAAAGTTATGGTTATTTGAAAATTGCCCATTAATTTTTCTATTCACACTTGAACTTGGCTCAACTCTACACTGGAATTATGCATTTTTGCACCTACTCCATTGGATTTTTCATAGGAGGTCAATTGGGTTTCTTCATATACATATTTTGGTCTGGAATGCTATAGGTACCTTATTTACCATTTTAAACATTTTTAACATGGCCCAAAATTTAATTCAGCTCTGGGAATGTCTTATATGGTTCAATATATTTCCATTGAATTCTCTTGCGCTTCAATCTAATTCCGAAGCATAAAGTTATGGCTCTTTGAATTTAGTTGGGTCTTAAAATTTACCCTCCACTGTTTGTGCTGTAAAATTTAACCTTCGTTGTTGTTCACCCTCCAAACGACTTTGCACACACAAATTTCAACCTGTACACTCATATTTACCATGCATACCAACACCACATGTAAATTCATGATTTACACACCTATAACCAGTGTGCATCACTTCTCTGTCCCAACAATAACTGGCACACACTACTTTTGTGTCGCGTGCCAATATTCACCGCGCAAAATTTTGGTTCTTGCACTAATACATGTTGCACGCAATATTTTTTTATCACGCACTGATATTCCTTGCGCATTTTACTCTACGCACTGCACCATGTTTAGTACGCCCCCCTCGCTCACCACTACTCTGTGCACACCATTAATTAAACTGTCGTGCACGCACCAACAAAATTCCTCTGTGCTTTGCCAATTCCACGCACACCACGTGCACCATTATTATGTGTGTGCACAGTACGCACACCTTATTATGCGTATGCACACTATGCACCAATATTATGCATGCATCACTCAATCCACGCCGTGTAATACCAAATTTAGCACGTGCACCCGCAAACCAATATTTCTCCGTGCGACGCCAAATTTTAGTGCATGCACCCGCACACCAATATTTTTTCGCGTGGCACCAAATTTTAGTGCTCACACCCGCACACCAATATTTTTCCATGTGGCACCAAATTTAGCATGCGCACCGACACACCAACTTTTTTCCGTGTGGTGCCAAAATTTAGCGCGTGCACCAGCATACCAATATTTTTCCGCGCGACACCAAATTTTAGCGCGGGCGCCCACACGCCAATATTTCTCCACGCAATGCCCAATTTTTACCATAGGAATTCTGTAACTATGAAATTTGTTCAATTTCACCCCGATAACACTAGTTCAACCTCTCAAACAACAAATCACTATGGTTTGACATTTCTGGAGCGAATTTTTCCCAAACTCAATTCACAAATTGAGAATTTTAATTACTAATCTCGCTCCAATTGTCATGTCTTTGGTGTTACCTCAAATTCGACTAATTCCAGGTCTGAATTTGCTAGAACAGATTTTAAATCAAGAATATCTCACCACATGGCCAAATTTCTCAATTTTCCCATGAATTTAACAACAACAATTGGGGCTTTTTCCCAATTCTGCGCTATTGTTGTTACTTTTTACCATGGACGCTCTGCAACCTGAAATTTGGCCACTTTGAAATCAATCCTCTGTGAAATTTTGCTTCAACTCAACTTGCTCGGCCCATACAGGCTCAATGTTGAAAACTTAAGCTCTGATCCCATGTTGTAACATCCCCGACCACCCATGCCGGTCCATGCTACTCAAGAAAATGCTTTCTTTCTCTGCTCGATATACTGTAACATATCCAACATCTAACTGATCTATGCCACATAATGTTTTTGAACTACATGCAATTAAAACATATACACATAGAACTCTTGTAGAAATTTATATATAAAATGTAAATAGACAAATACATTTTTTAAATGCACATATTCATATTGAAATAACAGTAAACATATACATGTAGCATATACAGGTGATACCCATAAATATAAGATAGTTATAATCCATACATAGGATAAAACCATAAACATAAACACAGAAATAATAATGCAACATGTAAATTTATCACACAGTTGACACTTATCTTGGTAAGACCACACTGCTCATCACTCTCAGCAGTGGGTCACCCCCGAGATGGGACTAAACTCCACCCAGGTAAAGGGATTCCTAACCAGGATAATGGATCTTAGAAAACAGGAAATACTTCGTCATAGGTTCCAACTCAAACTAAAAACCTACAGTCCCTTGTTCCCCACATGCCCGTCCCACCCCAGGAAATGTGCCCCTTCTCTTCTCAACAGTCCTTTGGCTACCCCACTTCCTTTCTAGGCTTCAACAATAGGTCGGACAAGAAGTATCAGATCCATGTAGATGTTGTTTATCACCTTCAAGAAATCAATTCCCAACAATTCTCTCACCCAGAGAGATTTCTCACGAGCCTGACAACCTACCTCTTCAATATCCCACGGGCTCGACAACCCACTTCTTCAGTGTAGCTCCCAAGATAACCAACTACACAAATAGGTATGGTTACAGATACAGGTTCAAGTACAATGACATGAAGGTACGAAGGATAGTTGTCTCAATGAGTGAATGTTCCTGGAATGGTTGAATGGATGATTGACTGATGGAAAATGAACTAAGTCCAAACTATATGTATGCATGTTCCCAACTTGACACTTGTCATGTTGGGAGCTACTTTGGCCCACTTGTCCCCATCCTTAGAACTTAGGATAAAATAATTATCCAAACTTTATAATTTAAGGAATATTAATATAACATTACTTTTTGTCTTAAGCTCACTATCTTAGCCCCTTTTCCTTAAATTTTATCCCCCGCTTTCCCTAACTAGTGGAGTTTAGTCCCCCATACTCTTTTATCGTGGTCGTTCTACGCACAATGATGTATTTTATATTAATGATGAGACATATACAAAAATAGGCTCACTGGCCTAATCATCACAAAATTGGCTCACTAGCCTATAAAACACAACACATACACAAAGGCTCTCTGGCCTCAAAATCGCGTGCACTTAAGTTGTTGTGCACGGTATCCTAGAATGTGAACACTTCATTTACTACACATTACATGTGTGCACTATAACATGGAACGTGCATACAAAAATGATATCAAACGAATCACCATCTTAAGTACATTTGCATTCACAGTTACAACTGGGTTCAACCTAGGGATATTACACTCAATATGTACCGATAATTTCAGCAATACACCTCAACCAAAATCCCTCAAACATGTACCAAGGAATATAAGATATGCCTCAACAATATACCCAACAAAGTGTGTCAATGATGAACACAAAATATACTAGCAGTGTACCTTTGTAGATTTGTCTCATACCATATGTAACATATAGCCAATAGCCCCTCTAGGGAAAATAATCAATCTCCCATAACGATATCTCACACAATCACCAACATCCAACTACAAACAAGAATATAACACACATTTTGATCCTGTAGATAGATCTATTGTACTTGAACATTGTCACACTTCATGTACCATCTCTTTAGCCTCTACAATCTAAACCATGCCTCATCTTTCAGATCTAATAGGGCCTCTCATGATGAAGCTGATTGTCCCACAAGGCCTCGTGTGACAGGATATAGGCAAACCATGGGGATGCCTCATGGGAAGTTTACTGTCTGACCGGTAGGGATGACCCTAATCAGGGTTTTTCACGACTTTCCTACTCTCTTCTGCAAATGCAAAATGTTTATGT
The DNA here is from genome assembly GCA_010110895.2 of Picea sitchensis. Taxonomy (NCBI): domain Eukaryota; kingdom Viridiplantae; phylum Streptophyta; class Pinopsida; order Pinales; family Pinaceae; genus Picea; species Picea sitchensis. The sequence continues at coordinate 99,624 of SNQJ01S0049730.1, forward strand.
CACTCTTCCTTCTCAACCTCATACTTGCACATGTTCAGATGTATCAATGAGTACTTGCAATAAACCTTTCACAAGATATATATTAAATGTGCTCAATAGGTGCTAATGGGAGTCTCTTGCTCTCTTATTTATACTCTCCAAGTGCCTTCCTTTAGGGTTTATCTTCTAACTATTTTACCCAGCTTCCCTCTTTTTAGGGATAACCCACTTTTTTTTTGCAACTACTTACCCATGAATAGTAAACTCACCACTTCTTGTTGCAACTAATTTGTTTTTTTAAATTTTCTTATCTCAACAACTTTACCCGTGATTAACTCCTAGTTGCAACCACTTTGACTAGTAAACTTCTTGAAAACTTTCTAGGAGCTTCTAGAATAATTGAATTCTTTGTTGACCTTCTAGGGGCTTCTAAAATATTCAATAGGGTCATCCAACTTCACTAAGACATATCTCCTCAACCGTGTGGAACTATTTGATGTACCACATATCATCGGAAAAGGCATGATGTGTACTATCCATCCATGATAGTCTTACCTACAAATTCACTGATCTTCATGTCTTTATTCCTCACAAAAACTTGAGTTCATTAACCACACCTCTGGGGCTACCAAAATTTTCTACTGGACTTTCTTCAAGGGTTGACATCAATGACAACCAACCTAATATATCAACACAACATATGTTTCTTTCATCATCTAGTCTTTATCTTCACTACTTCCATGCATCAACATATCCTTTTTTTGTAACGTGGGTTGTCCTTGAAATTCCAATATTACATTCTCCTTTCCTTGTTCTTGAGAATCTCTTAAAAAGTGAGCAAGACAAAATTTCTCTCCCTCAAGGATTCCTTAGCAAAACACATCATAATTATTTTGTTTGCACTTTCTCCTGGCATTGGGAATAACCCATTAATCCTATCACCCTTCACAAAATGATACCTATATTTTTTCATTCCATCATAACATAATTTTATATTATAAATCCAAGGTATTATGAGAAATACATGCCAAGCATCCATAGCAGTATTATTACAAAGTACTTGGTCTTGATAATCTCCTAACTAAAAATTAAGTAGTCATTGTTATCACTAAAATTTCATCCACAACATTGCACGGAAATGGTTACAGAAATAAAACAATGCCAACAACAATTAGTTCAGCTGCAACACCAAAATTCATTTCAAAAGGAAAAAATTATAGAATTGGGCAAAAATTGGCATGCACAAACTCACTAAAGGAAGCACATGCATAGTGCATTGGCCAACAAATCCTGTAGAGCGCACAATGCGCGACTGTGTATGAGAAAAGTCACACACTCCTGTGAACGATGCATTTATGGTTCGTTTTGGCCCTCCAACCACTTATGGACTAGTTCCCAACTTTATTTGACCCCCATATCTAAGCGAAATCCTAATGGGGGGCTGGTTAAGGACCAAAGGGTTCCCTAAAGGGCCCCTTGTTCACACTAAGAACGAGTTGAATTTTGCCTTGAAGAAATACTATAAATGGAAGCCATAGGTGCACTAAGAAACAAAGATATTCATATTATTGTTATGTTGCCTCAATTCTCCCTTGAGAATCCTCTTTTCTCCTTGGAGTATTCAAGCATAATTGCAATAGGCCATTCCACTCACCTCTTGAGGGAATAGGCATTGATTTTCTTCATCATTTTCCATTTTTCTTCCATTGTAAGAAGAGCTCTCCATTAGGGAACTCAAGATCCCTCCCAAGGAGGAAGAGGGGACCCATAAGTCCTCATATTTCTCTATGGTGTTTTGCCAACTAATATAGTTATCCATTGGTGGCATAATCTTGGTCATTGGTCGATTGTTTATGGTTCTAAAAGTTTCTTATGCATTCTAGTTTTTATTTCCTTAGTTGTTTTAGTTTGTTTATTTGTTTATTACATGTGTTTGACTTGTTTAACCCACTCACGAACTTTTGTCTTGTCTAGCAGGCCCAACTAGGCATGCAAGTGCCATTGTTTTGCTCACCCAAGTGACAAAACAGGCACAACAGATTGACAACCATACTGGGGAAAATGTATCAAAATCCACACTATTTGGGCTTAGAGAGAACATATTTTTAATCAATTTTTCTTGCAGGTACCAAAATTGGCCCAGCCTTACCTCTCAAAAGCCAAATTCTGAGTTGGAGGAGGAGAATTTCACTCAAAAAAAATTCTCCCGATGCGTATCAGAAAGCGTGCGGGTATTCCAGCCCACAGATGTGCACTCAATGCATTGTGCACCCAAAAGGATTATTTTCTATGCACATTCTGCGCACTGTGCGACCACTGTGCCTCTGTCATAATTGTAACCTGCACACATTTCCATATTTTCAAAATTGTAAGGGTTTTGTGATGATTTGAGGGCCCCTAGCCTTCAAATGTTTTCTTTCATACAATTTGTAATGCTCATGCACTCCACTTAGAATCCTTTACCATATGAAAGGTTAGCTAAACATAGACACTTAGGGGGTAAACAGAACCAAGTATTCTCCTCTTTTTCTTTGGTTTACACATATATGGCTCGTTTGGTTTGTAAAATTTAAGTTGAGATTATTGCTATCACATAAAAAACACTTACATTGGCACCAGAAATTAACTTTGATCATTGAGTATGATTTTCTCCCGCACCATAGAGCAATATTGAGAATTATAAAGGTGGTTAAAGGGACATTTCATCTCCCTTAACAAAAATCTTTAGGAGAGGAGAAATCCCCTCTAGGGATCCTCTTAGTTTCTTTTTGAAATCATATTAAAGTTGTAAGGGCACATGCCCACATGTTGCAAACTTAGGATAGTTTCTTGAAATTGCTTTCCTAGTTTACATCACTAGGGAAGTTTAAATATCAAATTAACAGGCCCATACATGCCCACATGCTTGCAATATAGGATAGTTTTTCAAGCATTCTAAGTGTACAAAACATTAGGGAGTTTAAAGTATTGGTAAGGACCCATATGTCCACATGCTAGTTCTTTAGGGATTCTAAATTCTGCAAGGTTGTACCAATGAAACCTAGTAAGCTAGGTAAACAAATATTTGTAAGGACCACAGGAAGTCTACTTGTTGCAAATTCATACCTAACTTATTAAAAGTTAGCACATTCTTTCACTTTCTCACACACAAAGTCACTCCTCACTCACATAATTTCCATCTTGAATTGTGGAGGTTGAGGTAGGTTTTCTCTAAAGGAACTTCAAAACGTGCCACTATTTCTTGAAGAAATTATCCACACCCACTTAATTCAAACGCGATTGGTTCACACCCCTAATATCTTAGCACACCACATCTAATTTTTTTCTAAAAACTCACTAATTTTTCCTCCACAGGAGTTGCCAAAACAAATTTTTAGTCTCGGTAGGATCTCGAGGGTAGGCATCCAAATAACCCCCCATTATCTGGTTCTCATGTTTTCAAACATTAGAAGTTGAAAAATAGGGAACTTTCAAATCGTGCAATTCATGTGTTCCTACACCATAAGGCAGGGAGATACTCATGAAGGATTGGAGGTCGAGGTTTGGCTGTTCTGTGCGTCCCCCCTTGAGTCACCCAACTCTTCGAAGGGATTCAGCCCGTGACCAATTTCTGAGGCCGAAAATCTAAATTTCAGACTTTGACTGAGGTACCTAGTGACCAAATTTAGGACATCTACCCAGGTGGCAATGGTGGGCTGCAATTGCACCTTGATCATATTTTGTGCGGCTATTGGGAAATATAGACATCTCTTTCAGGATATGCACCCTCTACCCGTCATTATAACTGATTATTTCATCCCTCACTAGCTCCTCTTCCGGTGGCTTCAGACCCCACTGTTGAGTGCTCTTGGAAGCTCGTGTGCTATTTGAGAGGAAGGATGATACATATTTTAGGACATGAGCATTTGTTTTATTTGTTCTCCCCACGGAAAAAAATCCACCTACCCACATGTATGCTTATTTAGTGTTGATTTATGTATGATGCTCATTTGATTACATGCAATTGTGAGTTATATTATCTTGTGAAGGTCCAAATTATACAAGTCTCTTGTTCATTTATTGCTCTCATCACCATTCTCACACATTTACTTTGCTAGTCGAACATCATAGGGGGCCCACAGAATCCCCGTCATTCCAGATGCTTCAAAATCTCCCTCCTATTCTAGGAGGAGTTCCTAGTCTTGCCAACTCACCAGATCAACCATATCACACCCCCATGACTACCACTATTTTGGGATCAAATTTAATTGGTTCTACTTTTCTTGGGTCCAATTACTAATGACATCCACGCACTAGATCTCCTTCAGAAGGAGGCGGCGGGAAAACATCTTCTCAAGGAAGAAGTACAACCCCACCAAATATCTCCCAAGGGTTAGGTCCACTACCTACTCAAACACTGGCTAGAAATAATCCTCTGCCAAATCCTCCTATGAAATACTTGGCATATCTTAACATTCCTTATTTGACTAAACTCATGAATGATCCCATTTTACATGACCCACATGGCCCAATACGCATACCAAACTACCTTCAGATATTCCAAAATTTGAAGGAAAACCGGGGGAAGATCCCACCAACCATGTTATGACCTTCCACTTATGGTGGTGTTCAAACAACATTATGGATGTCTACATCCACTTAAGGTTAGTTCAAGGAACACTCACTGGTCCATCAACCAAAGGGTATGTGAACGAAAAATTGGGGTCCCATGTAACTTTTGAATCCTTGGCCAAAGCCTTCTTGGCCTTTTTTCAACTACCAGTTCATCATGACATTGGTTTAGAATTTCTCTCTGAGTGAAAAAAAACCTCAACCATGCATATTGCTGACCACATCCATGAATGGCGTCGGAAACGTAGTTTATGTAAAGCAAAAAAAACCAAAGAACAACGTCTCGATTGGTTTATAAAATCACTCGTCTCTATATTTGCCAAAGATGTGGCTTCCACCTTCCCCTAATCCGAAGAGGAATCCATCAACAAGGACCAACAATTCGACCTCATTTGTGCTTAGTCGGGTTACTTATACACAGTATTACCTGATACACCCAAACCCGTACCATTTGGCCAGGACAAACTTGGAATGTCTCACACTGTGGATGGGTTGATTAGTAACACAACACACCACAACCCATACAACCAACCACCACCTATGTATGGTGCACCTCAATATCCAAAACCATATGGAGGGCCATCTTATTACCCTCTTTCCCCTTACCAACATCCATATCCTGTTGCTCCCCCCCACCCATTATCGGACCCTCCCTGACACCCATGAAGCACCTGACCTCTCAACCAAGTTCAGGTTCCCCTTCTACCTCAGCATATAACCTAGGAACTAGTGAAAATGGTTCACCTTCCTATGCACCCTATGGATCATTTCCACAAAAAAGTCCACACTTTCCATTTCCTAGCCCCCCACATACCATGGTTCCTCCACATGGACAACCAAATGTTGGCATTAACTTTGTTCAACCCTCTCAACCCTCTCCCATTCAACAAATTCATACTTTTGAACAGTTGAATACGAAAAATCTAGCCCATCAGTCGAATAATTCCAAAAAGAAAGGAAAAAATCGAAATAATAATAACCTGGGACGAGGTGGAAATAACCCCCAATGCAACCAACCTGCTAGGGTCAACAAAAATTAAGGTAACCAGAACCCCCAAGGGGATAATAACAACAAACACCAAGGGAAGAAAACCAATAAAAATCTTAGGAAAAACTTTCCTTGCGATCTTTGTGATGAATATGGACATTATACTCACCATTGTCCCCAAATTTATGACTTCAAATGGATGAAACAATCCATGAATGCACCACGTCCTTCAGCACCACCTGCCCCTCATGCGGCCTCACAACAATACTTGCAATAAACACCCCAACCGTATTTCAAAACCATATTCGACACCAAGGTGTGATGAATATCCAACATGAGGTACATCCTACCCCACCACAAATGGGGAAGTATCAAAACCCAGGGCCCATCCACCCTGAAAACTCGATGGATCACAATATCCTCCTCATTAGGGAAGAATAAATTATTCTTCAAACACACGGTCGGCAATACAACACACCCCCTAAATCTACTCCAACAACCTCAGAAGTGGCTCCATCTACAACTGGAAAACCCTTGATCATTCCATGTCCTAATACTGAACCTACCATTTGTATCCCTCACATTCCCTTAGGACGGAATGTCAATAACCCTCAGGCTAGGGCAGCACACAATTATAGTCTGGTCATTGATTTGGCACAGTCTCCTGCAACCATGTCTATACTGGAGGTCCTCCAAACCTATCAAACTCAATGAAAATCCTTACTCTCCACCTTGGGGGCAGTCAACACAGCTGATACTAGACTCATTACATTTGATCTAGATAGCGGAGAAACATGTCTCCCCACTCTAGTAGCTTTCTAGATACCAGTCAAGATTCCGAACATCACCGTTCATCGATGTATCATCGATGAAGGTGAATCCACATGCATCATGTCCAAAACTGTATGGAATATGCTTGGCTCCCCTAATCTCGTACCATCCACCATCACCTTGAGAGCCTATGATGGTCTATATTCCTCCCCTAAAGGGATCTTCCAAAATGTTCCCGTCAAACTCGGGGGAAAAAACATCCTCATCGACATTGAGGTTATCGATGCCACGCTCAATTACAATATCTTGTTTGGACGTAGCTACATGTACGCTATGAAGGAAGTAGCTTCTTCTGTGTTTTGAATGATGATGTGCCCCCACAATGGGAAAATCATCACCATCGACCAAATTACATATTATGAGCCTAATCAATCCCCCAACATCGATAACATCTTGCCTCTTGTCCACACTAGATCAGATGCTTATTCACTCATTGACATGGGCCCCATAATTTTCAAGGACCCATCCTTGCTGGGGGCATAGCATGGAGAACCACCTCTCTCACACCCTTCAACACAAGTGTGTGTCATATCTTCCAATGGAACTAACATCAGAGACACCATTGCTCCCACTAAGGCCTCTCCAGACCTTGACGTTCCACTAGTTGAAGAAATATTACCTCAGGAATTCCTTGAGAAGCCTATTGAACTACTTATCCCTGATTTTCCCCTCCCCCAGGGGAAAATTATGGTTTGGGAGACAATCCCTCGAGCCATCACTCAAATTCCCTTCTTCTACACCCCTCCTATAGTCCAATAATTTTAGGTATCCGCAACGCTGACCCTTCCCAACATGATTATTTCCATCCCTGTATGGTATCTACACCCACCCATGATGGTTCCTCAACCGTCTCTTCCTCCTTAGTCAGAGGGAATCCCGATGCATATTCCAGTACATGTTGCGGCTGCACCACCCTCACCCCCAATTTCCATCACCACTTCCATGGCTAGGGGCATACAGAAGAAGAAATAGCCCAAAACTCCACTTCCTCCCTGAGTTCAACCTCCTTGCGCACTATGAGAAACAGAGGGAAACCCCACTAATAGATGTCCTTCTCTTCCCGAGTTATGCAATATTATCCAACTCCCTTGAGTAAACACATCACTTGCCACTTCACCAAGCACATCTAGTACTACTACAACATCCTCCAATATAGGCATTAAAGGGATGCAAACCAAATTCTCTTGTGCCACATGTTCAGAATATGGCCACTCCACTCAAAATTGCCTATCTCTACCTTAGTTTCACTAGACGATAACGAAAGTATGCCAAACCTTTCAGCAAGATATCTCTCCACCCCCACTTTCTGGTGCTCAAGTCACTGACATCCATTATGTCTCTTCCTCCATCCCTGAATGGATGAGATGCCCTTGCACCTTCTGCGACTCACTAGATCACTTCAATACTGGTGTCCTTTGATTGTGGCATACCGAGGTCGTCATTCAACCCCTCTTCAACCACATCCGACCACATCACCACTGGTCCTACCCTCCTTAGATACTGTCAACATCACCTCCCATGAACCTGAGTCACTTCCCACCCCTCCATGGTTCATTGATAGACTATCTTAGGATATTCCCTCAAATCATCCCAATTCTTCAGTTCATTTCCCATAGGAAATCTTACACCCTACCATAGTTTATCAACCATAGTGTCTGGACATTTTGGTTTATGTTAAGTGAGCCATCATGCCCAATATGAGATATTTCCTCTATGTCTTTGCCACTTGAGGACAATCACACTTTGAAAATCACCCATGTTACCTTCCCAGATCCCCCATATTCTCGCGTTTTCCACTGGGATGAAGATATCCTTAATGAGCTCACTACCCCTGATTGCCCATGGAATAAGCTCCATCACCGAGTGCTTTTCTCTCACAAGAGGCCTTTGACCCTCCTAGCCAAGCCTCCATATGTGCAATCGAAATCAAGTATTTTATTCCTTGAAGGAATATAGATTGGTTCAACAACCCTATCCCTACCCCAGATGCTTTTGAAGAAGGCAACATGGCCAATATCTCCCCCACCATCAAAATTGACATTTCCATCAAATCGGTAATCGTAGAAGAAATCACCATTGGCACCACATGCTCCGCTGAGGAACTCACAACTTACAAATCTCTCTTTCAGGAATACCAGGATATTTTTTCCTGGTCATATATGGAGATGCCCAACCTCTATCCTTCTATAGTCGAACATCGCATCGACACATGGCTAGATGTCGCCCTAGTTCGTCAAAAGTAGTGCCCACTTCACCCATCCAAAGATGCGGCTATCAAAGATGAAATCAACAAGTTACGCTTTGTTGGGTTCATTTACCCCATTGTGTATACCTCATGGGTTTCCAACCCCGTCCCCGTTAACAAAAAATAGGGCACTATTCGTGTCTGCACTGACTTTCGCGATCTCAACCATGCTTGTCCCAAAGACAACTTTTCAACCCCTTTCATCAACCAAATTATCAATGACTATGTTGACCACGAGGCATTGTCCTTCATGGATGGGTTCTCTGGCTACAATCAAATCCAAATCCATCCAACAGATCAAGATTAAACTGCTTTTACTACCCCATGGGGTACTTTTGCTTATCGGGTGATGCCTTTTTGTCTAAAAAATGCAGGTGCTACATTTCAACGGGCCATGAATTATGTTTTCCATGATCTTTCTCACATCATCCTCGCTTATTTAGACGACCTCACTGCTCGATCCAAGAAACAAAATCATCATTTAGATGACTTACACATCATTTTTCAACGATGTCGCCAGTACAATATCCGCTTAAACCCCCTCAAGTGTGTATTTTGCATCACCATCGGATGCCTTATTGGGTTCATTGTCTCCAACATGAAATCACGGTGGACCCCCTCAAGGTCCAAGCTATCACAAAAATTCCACCACCTAGGAATTTATGCTAACTGAAGATCCTACAAGGAAAAGCTAAGTTTTTATGTCGCTTTGTCCCATATTACACCACCCACACACATGGTTTCCTCCACCTACTATGTCATGATATCCCATTTCGATGGGATGAACATTCTCAAACCGCTTTTGATGATTTAAAAGCAGCCCTATATAATTCCCCTTTGATTAGTCCTCTAGACTATGATCGTGACTACATCTTCTACTTGTCAGCCTCAGCCATCTCAGTAGCAGGAGTCCTTGTCCAACTAGAGGATGATGGGCGGGAACATGTCATTTACTACATCAGTAAAAATATTTTAGGACCACCCATGAAATATAATCATGATGATAAACTAGCCCTCAGAGTTCAAAAACTTTGTCACTATATCCTGCTTCCCACTACCAAAGTCATAGCATATTCTAACCCCATGCAATACTTGCTTAGCTGACGACAGATTAATGGAAAATTTCCTCGATGGATTGTCATCCTTCAGGAATACGACCTAGAGTTCTCAACTCCCAAAATAAAGAAAGCACTCGTTCTCCCCGAACTCATTATGACATTTCCCTCAGATGCTAAAGCTTCACCCATCAATATGGATTTTCTCTATGAACACCTCTTTTTCATCCCCTCTAATGACCCCTGGTATGGTGACCTTATCGTCTACCTTCGGACACGTAATTTTGGGTCTCATATTTCTCAAGACGATCATTGGCGCATTCACCATTAGGCCCCTTGATACCTCCTCATCGGTGATGTCTTGTTCCAATATGGGGTCAACACCATCCTCCACCGATGTCTAAACATTAGCGAAGCTAGTAGAGTCTTGAATGATTTCCATAGCGGCGCTTGCGGTAGCCACCTCTCACCACTGCCCAAAAATCATTCGATCAGGATACTTCTGGTCCACGCTGTTTCATGACTGCATCCACGCTGTCAAGCATTGTGACAAATTCCAACTCTAATGAAAAAATCACAAGTGCCACCTAGTCTTGTACATCCAATCATCACCTTCGTCCCCTTCTGCAAATGGGGCATAGACTTCATGACCTACAATCCTCCATCTAGTAATGGACAAAAGTACATTTTCATGGAAGTTGATTACTTCACCAAATGGGTCGAAGCCATGCCTACCTTCAACAATAACACTGACACAACAACACATTTTTTCTTCAACCATGTGATTACCCATTTTGGAGTCTCACTACAATTAATATCCGATCATGGTAAACACTTTGAGAATCAGATCTTTGTAGAACTCTCCTGAAAGTTAGGATTCTCCCATGAGTTTTCTTCCCCATACTACCCTCAGTCCAATGGATAGGTCGAGGCTATCAACAAAGTCCTCAAAACCATGCTACAATGTACCGTCAACAAACATAAGACCAAATAGCATCATATGTTTTTTTCAGCATTATGGCCTTATCGCACAACAATTAAAAATGCCACCGGTTTTACACCATTTCACCTTGTCCATAGGATCGAAGCCACCCTCTCTATCGAGTGCGAAGTTCCCACGTTACGCACTTCCATCGAGCTATTACCTGACACTTTTCCGATGGAGTAGCACTTGATGACCTTGGAGTCACTGGATGAAGATCGTCGATCTTCATTACAGAACAACGAAGCAACTAAAAAATGGTCCAAAGCCACCTTTGACCGCCATGTCAACCTTCATTCATTTAACAAAGGAGATCTCATTCTAGCCTATGATATCGCCCATGATACTCTCGGTCATGGGAAATTCAAATCATTATGGAATGGAACCTACATTGTCCAACACTGCCTCGCTAAAGGCGCATACATCTTGGCCTCTCCAGAAGGCTATCCTCTCAAAGAACTTGTCAACGGGTTGTACTTAAAGAAGTTTTACACGAGAGCATAGACATTCTACCTTAGGCTTTTTCTTTGTACACATTTGTAGAGTTTTTAGTCTTCTTTTTCGCCTCCACTCCTCATGTCTGATCTATTATCCATGTTATTGATAAGTGCATCCTCCATCAACCTACCACATCAGTTACGCTGACGGTGCTAGTCGTTGGACAAAGAATCTCGCTTCGGCCACTTGGGCCCTCTATACCCCCTCACATGAACTGCTCCACTTCGACGTCATATGTTTGGGATCAACCACCAAAAACCAAGAAGAATACACTTCCATCATTGGTCTCCTCACTGAGGCCAATCACCTCCACATTCATCGCCTTAGCGTTTTATTATATTCCCATCTTGTCGTCCTGTAGCTCAACAATGTATATCGTGTTAGTGATCCTTTCCTCTTTTGCAAATACCTGCAAGTTAGACTCTTATATAGAAACTTTGATTCAATTACATTTACACATATTCGACGAAAATTCAATCAAATAGAAGATAATATGGCTAACCTAGTGTTAGATTGGCATTTGTCACATCAACACATAATCACATATACATAAACATCATACATCGGTCACAACATATAGATTAGACATCATCAACCATAAAAAACATAAACACATA
>SNQJ01S0049730.1:119766-143501 GCA_010110895.2 Picea sitchensis
TGATATGAAGTGTTGCACCCCAATTTGGATGTGATGTATCATGTGAGGGGTGCATTATCAATGTGATGAGATTAAGTGGAAATATTAGGAAAAAGAGAAAATGAAATTAGATTGCAAAGTTGGCTCTGCCTTGATCATTTTCTTGATTGGAGAATGTATCACCACCATAAACTTGGGTTTCCACATGATGAGTAAGTGGTGGGTGAAAGGAAAGAGAAATGAAAGGGATACTAGTTCATATCCCACAAAAAATTTAAGGCCTCCTTAGAAAGTGGTAGCTACTTTTATTTCCACGGTATGTGGAGAGAATGATGCAATGCAATTATGAGAGTCTTAGGTGCCTCTAATACAATAGGTAACTTCACTTGGTACTATTTTCAATCAGGGAGATATCCTTTCTTCCAACATGAAGCAAGCTATCATAGATGAAAAAGATACAAATCTTGGGAAACCTTCATATTTCTACATTTATTCTTATCTTTTAGATGTTTTATGTTCCAGAAACACTTTTCCAAGAATGGGATGGGAATGGCTCCCTAAACATCCCCCGATTGATGTTTACTAAAAAGTGTTGTGGGAATATAAATATACTAGTATTTATGTGAATATATGTGAAGAATTTATGAGGCCATTATATGCACTCATCCACAGGGAGTCAAAAAAATGTATGTATGACAAATATTTGGATACAATATCCACACTCGAGGACTAACACATAGTGGAAAAGGGGACCAACTTGTGGATATATGGTGGAACAAAGACTCCTCATATTTTCCCCATATTTATCATGGATAAGGTGTTGCTATACAAAGTGTCCTATGAAACCTAGATTAATTGAATCAGTGCAGTGCATGTGAATGCAAAGAAAGACCCATAGCCTCCCTTTCATTTATTCATTGAAGGTTACTATTTGAAATATATAAAAGAGTCTAAATAAGAATCTAAATCTATTATCTATTTCCAATTTTGCAATAATATATTCAGAAGAAATGATGCCAAAAAGGTAGTGGAGAAACATTAGCATGTTTTAAAGTACACCTGGGTATATGCAGATGAGTCCTGGAGGGATGAAGAGGTGTATATAGAAGACACCATTCTTAATGAAGTATTAATATGTTTGGGCACTAAATGAAAGGATCCATCGAGACAGTCTAGATCTAAGGAGAACACAAACAAACAAGAGGAAGCCTCCAAGAGGGTTGCAGAAGAGAAGAGGAAGGGGGTGGAAGAACTAAAGGTGGTTGAAGAGAAAATAATAAAGGAGGAAACAGAGAAAGAAATAATGGAGAAATAAGAAAAAGGGAAGAAAAGAAAAGCAGAGGAGAAGGAAACAAAGAAAAAATAGGTAGAAGAAGAAGAAATAAGGAGACTAGAAGAAAAAGAAAGGGATCAAGATGAGTTAAATGCATAGTCACTTGCAGGAGTGGGACCTTTTTACACAACTTTAGTTCTAGCTTTGATGATAGGAGGTCATTTTCCCCCGATAAAAGATTTGTTGTTGTTATGATTTGTTGTAATAAGAGAATTCATTTCCGTTATATGCCTAGAAAAGTGCGCCCTAAGGGCTATAGCATTGTGGTATTGAAGCACTTATTCTCTTGGGTTGTTTGGTGAAATTGGGATGAAGTGAACTACTACCACTATATTTTAATATTTCAGATCAGGCCTAAGGCTGAAAGATCACATGAAATAGTTGCACAATGTGGTTGGTGTGGTTTTCATATAGGCTTCGTGTGTTTGTGTGGCTGGTTATCTACCAAAGCCTTCCATTCAAGTCTTGGTTGGTGAAAACTGATCTCTCTGCCCTATTTGAAACCATTAGAAATTGGTGAGAAATAGCATATGTTGTGGGATTTCCAGGATGCTAGGAGTTGTTGGGATCATGTGCAGATGTAGGTTCAACAAATAGAGGAATGAATAATCTACGGGATGTACCCGAAGTCCCAGGGTTTTTGGGGATTTTGGTTGCAAATGTCTCCGGATGAGGCTCACCATATTCAAAAATGAACCCGACCATTTGACATGGCGCTTCATAAGTGGACGCTAGTGTGTCCTAAATGAGAACATATATTAAATCAAGAATATCTCACCACATGGCCAAATTTCTCAATTTTCCCATGAATTTAACAACAAAAATTGGGGCTTTCTCCCAATTCCGCACTATTGTTGTTACCTTTTACCATGGACGCTCTGCAACCTGAAATTTGGCCACTTTGAAATCAATCATCTGTGAAATTTTTCTTCAACTCAACTTGCTCGACCCATCCAGGCTCAATGTTGAAAACTTAAGCTCTGATACCATGTTGTAACATCCCCGACCACCCATGTCGGGCCATGCTACTCAAGAAAACACTTTCTTTCTCTGCTCAACATACTATAACATACCCAACATCTAACTGAGCTATGCCACATAATGTTTTCGAATTGCATGCAATTAAAACATATACACACAGAACTCTTGCAGAAATTTATATATAAAATGTAAATAGACAAATACATTTTTTAAATGCACATATTCGTATTGAAATAACAGTAAACATATACATGCAGCATATACAGGTGATACCCATAAATATAATATAGTTATAAACCATACATAGGATAAAACCATAAACATAAACACATAAATAATAATGCAACATGTAAATTTATCACACATTTGACACGTATCTTGGTAAGACCACACTGCTCATTACTCTCAGTAGTGGGTCAACCCCAGGATGGGACTAAACTCCGCCCAAGTAAAGGGATTCCAAACCAGGCTAATGGATCTCAGAAGACAGGAAATACTCCATCATAGGTTCCAACTCAAACTAAAAACCTACAGTCCCTTGTTCCCCATATGCCCGTCCCACCCCAAGAAATGTGCCCCTTCTCTACTCAACAGTCCTTTGGCTGCCCCACTTCCTTTCTGGGCTTCAGCAACAGGTCGGACAGGAAGTATCAGATCCCTATAGATGTAGTTTAGCACTTGAAAGAAATCAATTCCCAACAATTCTCTCACCCAAAGAGATTTCTCACTGGCCTGACAACCTGCCTCTTTAATATTCCATGGGCTCGACAACCCGCTTCTTCAGTCTAGCTCCCAAGATAACCAGCTACACAAACAGGTATGGTTACAGATATAGGTTCAAGTACAATGACATGAAGGTATGAAGGATAGCTGACTCAATGAGTGAATGTTCCTGGAATGGTTGAATGGATGACTGACTGATGGAAAATGAACTAAGTCCAAACTATATGTATGCATGTTCCCAACTTGACACTTCTCATGTTGGGAGCTACTTTGGCCCACTTGTCCCCATCCTTAGAACTTAGGATAAAATAATTATCCAAACTTTATACTTTAAGGAATATTAATATAATATTAATTTTTGGCTTAAGCTCACTATCTTAGCCCCTTTTCCTTAAATTTTATCCCCCCCTTTCCCTAACTAGTGGAGTTTAGTCCCCCATACTCTTCTATCATGGTCAGTCTGCACACAACGATGTATTTTATATTAATGATGAGACATATACAAAAATAGGCTCATTGGCCTTTAAAATATAGGCTCTCTGGCCTAATCATCACAAAATTGGCTCACCAGCCTATAAAACGCAACACATACACAAAGGCTCCCTGGCCTCAAAATCGTGCGCACTTAAGTTGTTGCGTGCAGTATCCTAGAATGTGAACACTTCATCATTTACTATGCATTACATGTGTGTACTATACCATGGAACGTGCATACAAAAATGATATCAAACAACTCACCATCTTAAGCACATTTTCATTTACATTTACAACTGGGTTCAACCTAGGGATATTACACGCAATATGTACCCATAATTTCAGCAATACACCTCAACCAAAATCCCTCAAGCATGTACCAAGGAATATAAGATATGCCTCAAAAATATACCCAAAAAAGTGTGTCAATGATGAACACAAAATATACTAGCATTGTACCTCTGTATATTTGTCTCATACAATATGTAACATACAACCAATAGCCCCTCTAGGGAAAATAATCAATCTCCCATAACCATATCTCACACAATCACCAACATCCAACTACAAACAAGAATATAACACACATTTTGATCCTATAGATATATCTATTGTACCTGAACATTTTCACACTTCATGTAGTGTCTCTTTAGCCTCTACAATATGAACCATGCCTCATCCTTCATATCTAATAGGGCCTCTCATGATGAAGCTGACTATCCCATAGGGCCTCATGTGACAGAATATAGGCAAACCATGGGGATGCCTCATGGGAAGTTTACTGTCTGACCCGTAGGGATGACCCTAATCAGGGTTTTTCATGAATTTCCTACTCTCTTCTGCAAATGCAAAAATTTTCTGTCACTCTTCCTTATCAACCTCATACTTGCACATGTTCAGATGTATCAATGAGTACCTGCAATAAACCTTTCACAAGATATATATTAAATGTGATCAATAGGTGATAATGGGAGTCTCTTGCTCTCTTATTTATACTCTCCAAGTTCCTTCCTTTAGGGTTGATCTTCTAACTATTTTACCCAGCTTCCCTCTTTTTAGGGCTAACCCACTTTTTTGTTGCAACTACTTACCCATGAATAGTAAACTCACCACTTCTTGTTGCAACTAATTTGTTTTTAAATATTTTCTTATCTCAACAACTTTACCCATGATTAACTCCTAGTTTCAACCACTTTGACTAGTAAACTTCTTGAAGACTTTCTAGGAGCTTCTAGAATAACTGAATTCTTTGTTGACCTTCTAGGGGCTTCTAGAATATTCATTAGGGTCATCCAACTTCACTAAGCCATATCTCCTCAACCGTGTGGAACTATGTGATGTACCACATATCATCGGAAATGGCATGATGTGTACTATCCATCCATGACAGTCTTACCTACAAATTCACTGATCTTCATGTCTTTATTCCTCATCAAAACTCGAGTTCATTAACCACACCTCTGGGGCTACCAAAATTTTCTACTGGACTTTCTTCAAGGGTTGACATCAATGAAAACCAACCTAATATATCAACACAACTTATGTTTCTTTCATCATGTAGTCTTTATCTTCACTACTTCCATGCATCAACATATCATTTTTTTGTAACGTGGGTTGTCCTTGAAATTCCAAAATTACATTCTCCTTTCCTTGTTCTTGAGCATCTCTTAAAAAGTGAGCAAGACAAAATTTTATTCCCTCAAGGATTCCTTAGCAAAGCACATCACAATTATTTTGTTTTCACTTTCTCCTGGCATTGGGAATGAACCCATTAATCCTATCACCCTTCATGAAATGATACCTATATTTTTTCATTCCATCATGACATAATTTTATATCATAAATCCAAGGTATTATGAGAAATACATGCCAAGCATCCATAGCAGTATTATTACAAAGTACTTGGTTTTGATAATCTCCTAACTAAAAATTAAATAGTCATTGTTATCACTGAAATTTTTTCCGCAACATTGCATGGAAATGGTTACAGAAATACAACAATGCCAACAACAATTAGTTCACCTACAGCACCAAAATGCATTTCAAAAGGCAAAAACTATAGAATTGGGCAAGCCCAACTAGGCATGCAAGTGCCATTGTTTTTCTCACCCAAGTGACGAAATGGGCACAACAGATTGATGACCATACTGGGGAAAAGGTATCAAAATCCACCCTATTTGGGCTTAGAGAGAACTTCTTTTTAATCAATTTTTCTTGCAGGTACCAAAACTGGCCCAGCCTTACCTGTCAAAATCCAAATTCTGAGTTGGATGAGGAGAATTTCACTCAAAAAAAATTCCCCTGACGCGTATCAGAAAGTGCACAGGTATTCTAGCCCACAGATGTGCACTCAATGCACTGTGCACCCAAAAGGATTATTTTCTATGCACATTTTGCGCACTGTGTGACCATTGTGCCTCTGTCATAATTGTAACCTGGGCACATTTCCATATTTTCAAAATTGTAAGGGTTTTGTGATGATTTCAGGGCCCCTAGCCTTCAAATTTTTTCTTTCATACAATTTGTAATGCTCATGCACTCCACTTAGAATCCTTTCCCATATGAAAGGTTAGATAAACATAGACACTTAGGGGGTAAACAAAACCAAGTATTCTCCTCTTTTTCTTTGGTTTCCACATATAAGGCTTGTTTTGTTTGTAAAATTTAAGTTTAGATTATTGCTATCACATAAAAAACACTTACATTGGCACCAAAAATTAACTTTGATCATTGAGTATGCTCTTCTCTCGCACCATAGAGAAATCTTGAGAATTATAAAGGTGGTTAAAGGGACATTTCATTTCCCTTAACAAAAATCTTTAGGAGAGGAGAAATCCTCTCTAGGGATCCTCTTAATTTCTTTTTGAAATCATATTAAAGTTGTAAGGGCCCATACATGCCCACATGTTGCAAACTTAGGATAGTTTCTTGAAATTGCTTTCCTAGTTTACATCACTAGGGAAGTTTAAATATCAAAGTAATGGGCCCATACATGCCCACATGCTTGCAATATAGGATAGTTTTTCAAGCTTTCTTAGTGTAAAAAACATTAGGGAGTTTAAAGTATTGGTAAGGACCCATATGTCCACATGCTAGTTCTTTAGGGATTTTAAAATTCTGCAAGGTTGTACCAATGAAACCTAGTAAGCTAGGCAAACGGATATTTGTAAGGACGACAGGAAGTCTACATGTTGAAAATTCATACCCAACTTATTAAAAGTTGGCACATCTTCAATATTTTCTCACACACAAAGTCACTCCTCACTCACATAATTTCTATCTTGAATTATGCAGGTTGAGGTAGGTTTTCTCCAAAGGAACTCCGAAATGTGCCACTATTTCTTGAAGAAATTATCCACACCCACTTAATTCAAACGCGATTGGTTCACACCCCTAATATGTTATCCCACCACATCTAAATTGTTTCTAAAAACTCACTAATTTTTCCTCCACAGGAGGTTCCAAAAGAAATTTTTAGTCTAGGTAGGATCTTGGGGGTAGGCATCCAAATAACCCCCCGTTATCTGGTTCTCATGTTTTCAAACATTAGAAGTTGAAAAATAGGGAACTTTCAAATCCTCGAAGTCAAGTGTTCCTACACCATAAGGTAGGGAGATACTCGTGAAGGGTTGAAGGCCAAGGTTTGGTTGTTCTGTGCATCCCCCCTTGAGTCACTCAACTCTTCGAAGGGATTCAGCCTGTGACCCATTTCTGAGGCCGAAAATCTAAATTCTGGACTTTGACCGAGGTACCTAGTGACCAAATTTAGGACATCTACCCAGGTGGAAATTGTGGGCTGCAATTTCACCTTGATCATATTTTGTGTGTCTATTGGGAAATATCGACAGCTCTTTCAGGATATGCACCCTCTACCCCTCATTATAACTGATTATTTCATCCTTCACTAGTTCCTCTTTCGGTGGCTTCAGACCCCACTGTTGAGTGCTCTTGGAAGGTCGCGTGCTATTTGAGAGGAAGGATGATACGTCTTTTAGGGCACGAGCATTTGTTTTATTTGTTCCCCCACATGGAAACAAATCCACCTACCCACATGTATGCTTATTTAGAGTTGATTTATGTATGATGCTCATTTGATTACATGCAATTGTGAGTTATATTATCTTGTGAAGGTCCAAATTATACAAGTCTCTTATTCATTTATTTCTCTCATCACCATTTTCACACATTTACTTTGCTAGTCGAACATCATAGGGGGCCCACAGAATCCCTGTTGTTCAAGATGCTTTCAAAATCTCCCTCCTATTCTAGGAGGAGTTCCTAGTCTTGCCAACTCACCAGATCAACCATGTCACACCCCCGTGAGTGCCACTATTTTGGGACCAAATTTTATTGGTTCTAGTTTTCTTGGGTCCAATTCCCAATGACATCCACCCACTAGCTCTCCTTCAGAAGGAGGCGGTGGGAAAACGTCTTCTCAAGGAAGAAGTACAACCCCACCAAATATCTCCCAAGGGTTAGGTCCACTACCTACTCACACACTGGCTAGAACTAATCCTCCACCAAATCCCCCTATGACATACTTGGCATATCTTAACATTCCTTATTTGACTAAACTCATGAATGATCCCATTTTACATGACCCCACATGGCCCAATATGCCTACCAAACTACCCTCAAATATTCCAAAATTTGAAGGAAAACCGGGGGAAGATCCCACCAACCATGTTATGACCTTCCACTTATGGTGGTCTTAAAACAACATTATGGATGTCTCCATCCACTTAAGGTTATTTCAAAGAACACTCACTGGTCCATCAACCAATGGGTATGTGAATGAAAAATCAGGGTCCCATGTAACTTTTGAATCCTTGGCCAAAGCCTTTTTGGCCTTTTTTCAACTACCAGTTCATCATGACATTGGTTTAGAATTGCTCTCTGAGTGCAAAAAAACCTCAGCCATGCATATTGCCGACCACATCCATGAATGGCATCAGCGACGTAGTTTATGTAAAGGAAAAAAAACCAAAGAACAAGGTCTCGATTGGTTTCTAAAATCACTCGTCTCTATATTTTCCAAAGATGTGGAATCCACCTTCCCCCAATCCAAAGAGGAATCCATCAGCAAGGACCAACAGTTCAAACTCATTTATGCTTAGTCAGGTTACTTATACACAATATTACCTAATGCACCTAGACACGTACCATTTGGCCAGGACAAACTTGGAATGTCTCACACTGTGGATGGGTTGATTGGAAACACGACACTCCACAACCCATACAACCAACCACCACCTATGTATGGTGCACCTCAATATCCACAACCATATGGAGGGCCATCTTATTACCCTCTTTCCTCTTACCAACATCCATATCCTGTTGCTCCCCCCCCACCCATGAGTGGACCCTCACTGGCACCCATGATGCACCCGACCTCTCAACTAAGTTCAGGTTCCCCTTATACCTCAGCATATAACCTGGGACCTAGCGAAAACAGTTCACCTTCCTATGCACCCTATGGATCGTTTCCACAAAAAAATCCACACTTTCCATTTCCTGCCCCCCCCACATACCGTGGTTCCTCCACATGGACAACCAAATGTTGGCATTAACTTTGTTCAACCCTCTCAACCCTCTCCCATTCAACAAATTCATACTTTTGAATAGTTGAATACGAAAAATCTGGCCCATTAGTCGAATAATTCCAAAAAGAAAGGAAAAAATTGAAACAATAATAACCTGGGACGAGGTGGAAATAACCCCCAACGCAACCAACCTTCTAGGGGAAACCAAAATTAAGGTAACCAGAACCCCCAAGGGGACAATAACAACAAATGCCAAGGGAAGAAAACCAATAAAAATCTTAGGAAAAAATTCCCTTGCGATCTTTGTGATGAATATGGACATTATACTCACCATTGTCCCCAAATTTATGACTTCAAATGGATGAAAGAATGCATGAATGCACCACGTCCTTCAGTGCCACCTGCCTCTCATCCGACCCCACAACAATACTTGCAACAAACACCCCAACCGTATTTCAAAACCATATTCGACACCAAGGTGTGATGAATACCCAACATGAGGTACATCCTACCCCACCACAAATGGGGAAGTATCAAAACCTAGGGCCCATCCACCCTGAAAAATCGACGCATCACAATATCCTCCTCACTAGGGAAGAAGAAATTATTCTTCAAACACGTAGTCGTCAATACAACACACCCCCTAAATCTACTCCAACCACCTCAGAAGTGGCTCCATCTACAACCGGACAACCCTTGATCATTCCATGTCCTAATACGAAACCTACCATTTGTATCCCTCACATTCTCTTACGACGAAATGTCAATAACCCTCAGGCTAGGGAAGCACACAATTATATATTGGTCGTTGATTTGGCACAGTCTCCTGCAGCCATGTCTATATTGGTGGTCCTCCAAACTTGTCCAGCTCATCGGAAATCCTTACTCTCCACCTTGGGGGTAGTCAACCCAGTTGATACTAGACTAATCACATTTGATCTAGATAGCGGAGAACCACGTCTTCCCACTCTAGTAGCTTTCCAGATACAAGTCAAGATTCCAAACATCACCGTTCATCGATGAAGGTGAATCTACATGCATCATGTCCAAAACTGTATGGAATAAACATGGCTCCCCTGAGCTAGTACCATCCACCATCACCTTGAGAGCATGTGATGGTCGATCATCCTCCCCTGAAGCGATCTTCCAAAATGTGACCATCAAACTCAGGGGAAAAAACATCCTCATCGACATTGAGGTTATCGATGCCATGCTCAATTACAATATCTTGTTTGGACGTAGCTACATGTATGCTATGAAGGAGGTAGCCTCTTCCATGTTTTGAATGATGATGTTCCCCCACAATGGGAAAATCATCACCATCGACCAAATTACACATCATGAGCCTAATCAATCCTCCAAGATTGATAATGTCTTGCCTCTTGTCCACACTAGATCAGATGCTTATTCACTCATTGACATGGGCCCCATAATTTTCAAGGACCCATCCTTACTGGGGGCATATCATGGAGCACCACCTCTCTCACACCCTTCAACACAAGTGTGTGTCAAATCTTCCAATGGAACTGACACTGGAGACACCATTCCTCCCACTGAGGCCTCTCTAGACCTTGACATTCCACCGATTGAAGAAATATTACCTCAGGAATTCCTTGAGAACCCTACTGCACTGCTTTTCCTTGATTTTCCCCTCCCCCAGGGTAAAATTATGGTTTGGGAGACAATCCCTCAAGCCATCACTCAAATTCCCTTCTTCTACGCCCCACCTATAGTCCAATAATTTCAGGTATCCACAATGCTGACCCTTCCCAACATGATTCTTTCCATCCATGTATGGTATCTACACTCACCCATGATGGTTCCTCAACCATCTCTCCCTCCTCAGTCAGAGGGAATTCTGATGCATATTCCAGTACATGCTATGGCCGCACCACCCTCACCCCCAATTGCCATCACCACTTCCATGGATAGGGGCATACAAAATAAGAAAGAGCCCACAAATCCACTTCATGCCCGAGTTCAACCTCCTTGCGCACTATGAGAAAGAGAGGGAAACCCCACTAATAGATGTCCTTCTCTTCCCGAGCTATGCAATATTATCCAACTCCCTTGAGTAATGACATCACTTGCCGCTACACCAAGCACATCAAGTACTACTACAACATCGTCCAATACAGGCATTAAAGGGATGCAAACCAAATTCTCTTGTGCCATATGTTCAGAATATGGCCACTCCACTCATCATTGCCTAGATCTACCTCAGTTTTGCCAGACGCTAATGAAAGTACGCCAAACCTTTCAGCAAGATATCTCTCCACCCCCACTTTCTGGTACTCAAGTCACTAACATCCATTATGTCTCTTCCTCCATCCCTGAATGGATGAGATGCCCTTGCACCTTCTGCGACTCACTTTCTCACTTCACATGTCGGTGTCCTTTGATTGTGGCATACCGAGTTTGTCATTCAACCCCTCTTCAACCACATCTGACCACCTCACCACTGGTCCTACCCTCTCTATATACTGTCAACATCACCTCCCCTAAACTTCAGTCACTTCCCACCCCTCCATGGTTCATAGATAGACTATATGAGGATATTCCCTCAAATCATCCCAATTCTCCGATTCATTTCCCACAGGAAATCTTACCCCCTACCACAGTTTATCAACCATAGTGTCTAGACATTTTGGTTTATATTAAGTGAGCCATTATGCCTAATATGAGATATTTCCTCCACGTCTTCGCCACTTGAGGACAATCACACTTTGAAAATTGCCCATGTTACCTTCCCAGATACCCCATATTCTCACATTTTCCACTGGGATGAAGATATCCTCGATGCGCTCACTACCCCTGATTTCCCATGGAATACGCTTCATCACCGAGCACTTTTCTCTCACAAGAAGCCTTTGACCCTCCTAGCCAAGCCTCCATATGTGCAATCGAAACCAAGGATTTTATTCCTTCAAGGAATATAGATTGGTTCAACAACCCTATCCCTGCCACAGATGATTTTGAGGAAGGCAACATGGCCAATATCTCCCCCACCGTCAAAATCAACATTTCCATCAAACCGGTAATCATAGAAGAAATCACCATTGGCACCACATGCTCTGCTGAGGAACTCACAACTTACAAATCTCTCTTTCAGGAATACCAGGATATTTTTTCTTGGTCATATATGGAGATGCCCAACCTCTATCCTTCTATAGTTGAACATCGCATCGACACATGGCCAGATGTTGCCCCTATCCGTCAAAAGTAGCGCCCACTTCACCCATCCAAAGATGCGGCTATCAAAGATGAAATTGACAAGTTATGCTTTGATGGGTTCATTTACCCCATTGCGTATACCTCATGGGTTTCCAACCCCATCCCCGTTAAAAAAAAAAGGGCACTATTCGTGTCTACATCGACTTTCATGATCTCAACCATGCTTGTCCCAAAGACAACTTTCCAACCCCTTTCATCGACCAAATTATCGATGACTGTGTTGAACATGAGGCATTGTCCTTCATGGATGGGTTCTCTGGCTACAATCAAATCCAAATCCATCCAACAGATCAATATTAAACCACTTTTACTACCCCATGGGGTACTTTCGCTTATCGAGTGATGCCTTTTTGTCTAAAAAATGCAGGTGCTACATTTCAATGGGCCATAACTTATGTTTTCCATGATCTTGCTCACATCATCCTCACTTATTTGGATGAACTCACTGGTCGATCCAAGAAACAAACTCATCATTTAGATGACTTACGCATCGTTTTTCAACGATGTCGCCATTACGATATCCTCTTAAACCCCCTCAAGTGTGTATTTTGCATCACCACCAAATGCCTTATTGGGTTCATTGTCCCCAACATGACATAACGGTGGACCCCCTCAAAGTCCAAGCTACCATAGAAATTCCACCACATAGGAATTTATGCTAACTGTAGATCCTACAAGGAAAAGCTAAGTTTTAATGTCGCTTTGTCCCAGATTACACCACCCGCACACATGGTTTCCTCCACCTACTATGTCATGATATCCCATTTCGATGGGATGAACATTCTCAAACCGCTTTTGATGATTTAAAAGTAGCCCTATATAATTCCCCTTTCATTAGTCCTCTAGACTATGATCATGACTACATCCTCTACTTGTTAGCCTCAGTCGTCTCAGTAGCAGGAGTCCTCGTCCAACTAGGGGATGATGGGCGAGAACATGTCATTTACTATATTAGTAAAAATATTTCAGGACCACCCATGAAATATAATCATGATGATAAACTAGCCCTCACAGTTCAAAAACTGCGTCACTAAATCCTGCTTCCCACTACCAAAGTCATAGCATATTCTAACCCCATGCAATACTTTCTTAGCTGATGACAGATTAATGGAAAATTTCCCCAATGGATCGTCATCCTTCAGGAATACGACCTAGATTTCTCAACTCCGAAAATAAAAGAAAGCACTCGTTCTCACCAAACTCATTGTGACGTTTCCCTTAGATGCTAAATCTTCACCCATCAATACGGATTTTCCCGATGAACACCTCTTCTTCATCCCTTCTGATGACCCCTGGTATGGTGACCTTATCGTCTACCTTCGGACACAGAATTTTGGGTCTCATATTTCTCGAGACGATCATTGGTGCATTCACCATCAGGCCCCTCGATACCTCCTCATCGGTGATGTCTTGTACTGAAATGGGGTCAACACCATCTTCCGCTGATGTCTAACCATTGACGAAGCCAGCAGAGTCTTGAATGATTTCCATAGCGGCTCTTGCGGTGGCCACCTCTCAGGTATGTCCACTGCCCAAAAAAACATTCGATCATGATACTTCTGGCCCATACTATTTCATGACTACATCCAGGCTGTCAAGCGTTGTGACAAATTCCAAATCTATGCAAAAAAAACACAAGCACCACCTGGTCTTGTACATCCAATCATCACCTTCGTCCCCTTCTACAAATGGGGCATAGACTTCATGACTTGCAATCCTCCATCTAGTAATGGACAAAAGTACATTGTCATGGAAGTCAATTACTTCACCAAATGGGCCGAAACCATTCCTACCTTCAACAATACCGCTGACACAACAACACATTTGTTCTTCAACCACGTGATTACCCATTTTGGAGTCCCACTACAATTAATATCCGATCATGGTAAGCACTTTGAGAATGAGATCTTTGTAGAACTCTCCTGAAAGTTAGGATTCTCCCATGATTTTGCCACTGCATATGTACCTTCAACAAACATAAGATCAAATGGCATCATATGTTGTTTTCAACATTATGGCCTTATCGCACAACAGTTAAAACTGCCACCGGTTTTACACCATTTCACCTTGTCCATAGGATCGAATCCACCCTCTCTATTGAGTGTGAAGTTCCCACGTTACACACTTCCATCGAGCTATTACCTGACATTGTTCCGATGGAGCAACACTTGATGACCTTGGAGTCACTAGATGAAGATCATCGATCTTCATTACAGAACAATGAAGCAACTAAAAAATGGTCCAAAGCCACCTTTGACTTCCATGTCAACCTTCGTTCATTTAACGAAGGAGATCTCATTCTAGCCTATGATATCGCCCATGATACTCTCGGTCATGGGAAATTCAAATCATTATGGCATGGAACCTGCATTGTCCAACACTGCCTGACTAAAGGTGCATACATCTTGGCCTCTCCAGAAGGCTATCCTCTCAAAGAACCTATCAATGGGTTGTACTTAAAGAAGTTTTATGCGAGAGCATATCCATTCTACCTTAGGCTTTTTCTTTGTACAAATTTGTAGAGTTTTTAGTCTTGTTTTTTGCCTCCACTCCTCATGTCTGATCTATTATCCATGTTATTGACAATTGCATCCTCCATCAACCTACCACATCGGTTACGCTGACGGTGCTAGCTGTTGGACACATAATCTTGCTTCAGTCGCTTGGGCCCTCTATACCCCCTCACATGAACTGCTCCACTTCGACATCATATGTTTGGGCTCAACCACCAAAAAAGAAGCATAATTCTCCATCGTCATTGGTCTCCTCAACGAGGCCAATAACCTCCACATTCATCGCCTTAGTATTTTATTATATTCCCAGCTTGTCATCCTGCAGCTCAACAATGTATATCATGTCAGCGATCCTTTCCTCTTTCGCAAATACCTGCAAGTTAGACTCTTATATAGAAACTTTGATTCAATTACATTTACACATATTCGACGAAAATTCAATCAAATAGAAGATAATATGGCTAACCTAGTGTTAGATTGGCATTTGTCACATCAACAAATAATCACATATACATAAACATCATACATCGGTCACAACATATAGATTAGTCATCATCAACCATAAAAAACATAAACACATATAGACATAACAAGAGCCAATGATATGTATCCATATATATATATATATATATATATATATATATCCTCCAAAATGTCACAAATGTTTACAAAATAAAAAAATATACATTTCCCGTAGGCCACTGAGTCCACCCACCCCTATAGGTACAAAATGGGTACCCCATACCCTATACAAAATGGGTATCAACTACCCTTTACAAAATGGAGTCGCAAGCCTATACAAATACAAAAACTAGCACTCATGGTGCCCCCAGATCTCCCTCACCAGGTCCTCTGTCAGTTGAAGGCACTCCACCAGTTGGGGGTCCTCTAGGTCCAGGGGGAAACCGACCATTCATCGCTTCCCCCGCTACAACTGCTCGATGGATCAAGGTCCACACTCTGTTAGCACACCCAGACACTTCTCTAGGACCCTATCATCCTATATGTGGGACCACATGCCCTCCGAAACACCCTATAGAACCTCCTTGAACCAACGATGAAGGTGCTCCATCCCCCCTCCAGCCTCTTCCTGCGGCTCATGCGTTGGTCCAACATGAATGTCATCTAGCCTGCATCTCTGACCTGCCCTCATCTCATGATATGGCCCACCACCAACATCATCTCACCTACGCCGCTGACCTACCCGCAGCTTTTCCCGTAGCGATCGCACTAGACCCTAGTGAGACGGATCCCCGACCATCTCAGCCTCATGGCGTCGGGGCCCCACATATACAAACACAAACACCAAAGGTAGAGTCAGCATCCATATATACATAATCATATTCTACACTATCAAAATAAAAAAGCATAAATACACCAACATACCTCACTAGTCCCAGTCCTCCCCATGAGGCAACACCATGTCTGGGTCATGTTGGTAGTCCATACCACCATATGGATACCATAGTATCACCTCTAGCATGTGATGCCACACACATTCCACAGTGGCCACCCTCTCCCCCCCCATGACATGATAGAACCTAGGTCCACTGCATCAGTCACGATTCTCACGGCCCTGAAGGCGCCAACAAAATCCTCAGGTGCAATAGGGGCACCCTCTCCAGAAACCATGCCACTAGGATGGACCCAAATGTAAAATCACCAGATTTGGTGGTCCAACACCGGTGAATCTTCCCCATCATTATGGAATGCAACGTCAACCCCTAGGAAAAATAGTCTCCATCCAAGACCCTCTCCACAATCCTCAGTTGACCTCCCGTGATCCACTGAGTCACCAAGGATCCATAGATTCTCACTACCATGGTGGCGATGCACTGAGTCAATAGCTCATCCATCACCTCGATACAAATAATAGAACCTGACATCAGGTTCAGTCTCGAGTAGTAGCATCGTTCCATGTCCACCACTACTATAAATGGACAAAATTTTCGACGCCCTATTGTCATACCCTCAATGTTTGACGTTGCTCAACCGCCGCTTATGAGGGCTCAACAGGCATCAGAAAATCTCCTGTGGTTTTTTTTACGTTGGACTATCATCGGTATTTCTACTCCATTAACGTCTGATGACCAACGGCCTTTAAAAATTAATTTCAAAGGACAACCGGAAAACTACCGATGACTTCCGTCGGTCACTTTGCAATGGTTATGACATCGTCCGTCAAAAAGAAGGTAGAATTTGTGACGTCTACCGGATACGTGTACGATGAACCATACCGATGAAGGATGTCGGAACGCATAGCATAGGCAATATTACCGATGAACAACATTAGAAGCATTCATTTTATTCCGACGCTATCCTTCGTAACAGACTGACATCTATTGTCGCTACACTGCTACATCCGCCGACACGACCGACGAGTGTGTTGTGGTTCCGACGCTTTGCTAGGATCATTTCCCATCGGAAAGTCTGACCTATAGTAGTCGAAAGACCAATAGACTTGAATATTTAAAAAAAAAAATTGTTGAAAAGAGATGAAATATAACTTGAATATGATCCACATAACATCATTCAAGACACTAAGGCCAATGTTGCACATGGAAGGCAGAGTATAAGCATGAGGAAAATCCCTGGGATCCACATAACATCATTCAAGAAGATAAGGCCAAGGTTGCACATGGAAGGCAGAGTATAAGCATGAGGAAAAGCCTAATACTCAAAGGTTGGCTAATAAAGATTATTATGCATCTGACCGACCTACATGAATGGTCTGGTTGATGGTCCCACATACATCAATGACACAAACTAAAATAAATGGCATTAGATAGAGAAGGGCATTTTTCGAAAAAAATCATGTTTAGTTTTGCATGAACATGAATATGGTTCAATACCCAATGGAATAAGGTTATAATTGTATTTAATACACCAGTGATGATAGGAGGTTGTCGTTTCAGCCAGGGATGACGAGTGGGTTATAATTCCAACCATGGTTGCAACAACTAAATTAAGATATTTCCTACACTCTTGCTTGTGCAAATTGGTAATACATAAATGATTGATTAGTATCCAAAATAACAATGATTTTGAAATGGAGGATTCCTTACTCACATGCCTCATATGCCTTGCCAAAGTATACAGAATTCCCTCCATAAACAAATAGATATTGTCAAAGAGTTCTAACACTTTTCTATTTGGTTGATAAAAATAAGTTATTCTAGTGTGCCCCTATGATGCTGCATTCACCAAAACAATCTGAAAAATTCACCAATGAATCAAAAACCTCTATTTCTTTCTACATTTGTAGATTTCATGACTGGAAAGACACTGTGTATCTACAATGGCCCGTGAGGGTTAAGGATTTATTGCTCAAATGCTCTGACAATGAAAACTTCCAAATTGTTGAATAAATCCAACACAATAATGCCAAACCTAGAATTGGATCAAAAAAAGAGAAAAAGAGATAATATCCTAACCCAAAGGAAGATCTGAAGTGATCTAATACCAATCATGTGGGAAACCATAACATGAGTAGATTTCTACACCAAAGGAGTGAAAAATCAAATATCTGACTAAATTTCATTAAACAATCATGGTATTATATAGCATTACATGTAGAAAAAAAACTCAACAAACATGGAGATAATATCATAACCCAAAGGAAGATATGAAGTGATCTAATACCAATGATGTGGGAAACCACAACATGAGCAGACCTTACCAAGTGAGAGAGAGATGACTAGAAGGAAAAACAAATCACAGCAGACCCCAAAAACAAGATGACCTCAATCAATCAAAGAACCCTCAGAGACCAATGTTTCCTTGTAACCATCCACTTTGGGTCACGTTTCTCTTAACACATTAGGAAAACTATGGAGGGTCATGACAACCTTCCTTGAGGCATGCCACACAACACAGAGGTACAACATAGGTCACTAGAGGCAGAGGCAAGTTGACAGTGCCAAGGTCAGGCTACGACAGGGTCAAGGCAGCCACGACAAGGCTACTGAGGGGTAGCTATAGGCTGACAGCGCCAAGGGTATGCTGTGGCAGGGTCATTGCAGCCATGACAAGGCTACCGAGGGGAAGCTACAGGATGACAGTGCCAAGGATAGGCTGCGGCAGGGTTAAGGCAGCCACGACAAGGCTGTCGAGGGGAAACCATAGGCTAACAATGCCAAGGATAGGCTACGGTAGGGTCAAGGTAGCCAGGCAAGGCTGTCGACGGGAAGCTATAGGCTGACAGCTCTAAGTCTAGGCTGTGGTAGGGTCAAGGCTATCGAGGGGCAGCTACAGGCTGACAACACTAAGGATAGGAAGCGACAGGGTCAAGGAATCCACGACAAGGATGCCGAGGGGAAACTACAGGCTGAGAGTGCCAAGGATAGGTTGTGATAGGGTCAAGGCAGTCATGACAAGGATTTCAAGGGGTAGATATAGGCTGACAGTGCCAAGGATAGGCTGCGACAGGGTCAAGGCAGCCACGACAAGGCTGACAGTGCCAAGGAGGGGCTTTGTTGTTGCTCCGGTGGATCGAGGGAGGTTTGATCCAATATTAGCCAATTCCTAATTTATTATCTACTAAACAGGGCCAACCACATGAAAGTGGAATCTCTTATGGCCCCTTCCCCCACTCACATCACTCTCAATTTCCCAATACCCAGTCTAACTGATAAATTTAGGGTAAAACCTGAAGTAGATAGAAATTTAATATTTTTTCTCGCAATATGCTTACTACAGATCAGATCTAAACATAAGGGTAAAAAGAAGATAATAGAAATATAACAAAAATTTTCAGATCACATCAAGAAGATAACCATTCATATCAATTGAATATCAATTCATAATCTGAACATACTATGAAGATAGGTACTGCTGTAAAACAATTCAATGATCTTCAATATGAAACTGAACAATGAACATAATAAATAACAGTAGTAAAAGAGATAGGGTTAGAAACTTACCTGAGTGTGGAAACCCCCATATATGTACTCAGTAAAGGGAGAAGTGTCAAGCACTTCTTGAGGGCATACCTTACCAAGTGAGAGAGAGATGACTAGTAGGAAAAACAAATCATAGCAGACCCCAAAAACAAGATGACCTCAATCAATCAAAGAGCCCTCAGAGACCAACGTTTCCTTGTAGCCATCCACTTGGGTCACGTTTCTCTTACACATTAGGAAAAATCTAGAGGGTCACGAAAACCTTCCTTGAGGCACACCACACAACACAGAGATACATCAAAGGTCACAAGAGGCAGAGGCAAGTTGATAGTGCCAAGGTTAGGCTACGACAGGGTCAAGGCAGCCACAAGGCTACCGAGGGGAAGCTACAAGATGACAATGCCAAGGATATGTTGTGGTAGTGTCAAGGCTGCCGAGGGGAAGCTACAGGATGACAACGCCAAGGATAGGCTACGGCAGGGTCAAGGAAGCCACCAAAAGGCTGTCGAGGGGAAACTACAGGCTGACAACACCAAGGTTAGGCTGTGGTAGGGTCAAGGTAGCCACAACAAGGCTGTTGAGGGGCAGCTATAGGGTGACAGTGCCAAGGATAGGCTGTGGCAGGGTCAAGGTTGTTGAGGGGTAGCTACAGGCTGACAGTGCCAAGGATAGGCTGGGATAGGGTCAAGGAATCCATGAGAAGGTTGTCGAGGGGAAACTATAGGCTAAAAGTGCCAAGGATAGGTTGCGGCAGGATCAAAGCAACCATGACAAGGCTGTCAAGGGGAAGCTACAGGCTGATAGCGCTAAGGATAGGTTGCGATAGGGTCAAGGTTGTCGAGGGGAAGCTACAGGCTGACATCGCTAAGGATAGGCTACGACAGGGTCAAGGAAGCCACGACAAGGTTGCCGAGGGGCAACTACAGGCTGACAGTGCCAAGGATAGGTTGTGGCAGGGTCAAGGCATCCATGACAAGGCTATCGAGGGGCATCTACAGGTTGACAACACCAAGGATAGGCCATGACAGGGTCAAGGCAACCACGGAAAGGCTGTCGAGGGGCAGATATAGGCTGACAATGCCAAGGATAGGCTGTGATCAACACATAAGAGGGGGAACCTAGCCACAATAAGGGTGACCAAAATATACAAGTCAACAAGAGGGGCTTAAGCAATCACAAGATAACAACATAAAGGGTCATCTCTTTGTCAAATGGTCAAATCATAATGTGGGGGTGTCATCCTCGTACAAAGGGGGTTTCCACACTTTGATGTGGGATTTGTACCTTCTAGTCTAATCCAAGGGTCAAATGGTGAAAGAAAAAGAAAAATAACACTATCTACTAGATAATATGCATTAAAAATATTCAAAAAATGTCACAGAAAAGTAAATTTATCAAGAACTCATTGAAAGGAAAATAAAAAAAAAGGTAAGCAAGACCTTAATATTGATAGGCATATGTGAATTTGTTTTTATTATAAATGATCGGTATTATAATATTATACATCAGTACTAGTTTTTTTTTTGTTTCTTTGCATGACTTGCTGCTAATTTCCTGAGTATTTCATCGATATCCGTGTCATCTTCTTTTACTGTGTGCTCTTCTATTGTTGATTGTCCTTGCATTCTTGCACGCATTGCATTCCTTGTCACGTACTCATGGCATTGAGGCACTAGATGCGGGTCATCGCCTACAACGACAAAAAATATTAAATTTATAGGGCAAGTTATTGAATACGATTGATTTAGTTCATTAATAAGAAAAAATACGACTGGAATGTAATAATTTACCTGCCCTATGCTCCTCTTCTATTAGAGGATCTCGATGTATGTCATGCAACTCTACCACTAAAACCACAAAATTTATAAGTAGACAATCATAATTGAATTAGTAAAAAGAAAAAATAGAATCACAAAATTCATAAGTACGAAATTATTAAGTTATATATGATTAATATATAGCCATATTACCATCCTGGCTCTCATGTGCAGCAACATCATGGGGTTTCACTGACCCATTTATGTTAGGATCAGGTTGCACCTCACTTTCAGGAGGTTGCACCTCACTGTCAGGAGGTTGTACCTCACTTTCATGGGGCTGCACGGAAGCACCATCTTGTGGTTTCTCTCTACTATCAACAAACTGTTCTGCAGTACTATTGATGGGCTCGGTAATATTTTTGCTCCCCTGCTATAAATAACAGAGAAACATATAAAATTAGTGGACGATATCAAACGCGAATGTATTTTAAAGGTAATGAAACCATGTTATTGTGGTTAGATTTTTATAATAAACCATCTCATGCACACTGCATCTTGGCGACTGTCCCAAGCTTTTTCGGTGATCAATAACAGCTTGGTATCCATACTTGTAACCAAGTTGGAGGTCTTCCGTAGTGGCTTTGGTACCAAAATAATCCCCCTACATTGCATAAGAGTATTGATTTTTGTTATTGGTTGCCCCATGAATTACCAGTAACCTAGAAGGCAATATAACTAATAATATTGTTAAGATGTTTGATTACTTACAATTCGTGCCTATAACTTCGAATAGCCGCCTTGGCCTAGTTTTTGTTGGCCATGTTTCTCAACCCTTGCCTTGGTGTATTTCGAAGTTTCAGGGAGCCTATGAAAAATTTCAAGTATGTTATATACAACAATTGTATTTAAAAATAAAGAAAGCTAAAAGTATTGAATTCAAATTGTAATTTACCTTACTGGACCAGGTGGATTTCTTCCCTCTTTTCTCAATATCTTCTCCTTTGTGTCCTCAATGAACGCCTTCCATTCCCTCTCAGGAATAATGGGTGGACGCTCATACCTAGGGTTATTTTGCAATTTAACCCTATACATGTCACGTATATATTTTAAATATTGGCCCACCGCTTTGGAGACCTCGCTTTTGTCGAAGGTATCTACCCCGAACATACATTCAAGGTAGTCCAAGATTTATTTTTTGAGGTGAATACTCTGAGAATTCCACCTCATGCGTAACGTGGGACCAAAAATTTCCAACGACTGGTCATGCAAGTGTTTATAAAACAAATTGTTTCCTACATGCAAAAATAAATGATCATTAATTAGAAATAATAATATATAAGATGATATATGCTTCAGATATAGAGCAACAAATGGTTAAAACAATTAAAAATACCTAGACATTTTAATGTCTTTATTGGAACTCCTTTCTCATTCACCAAAAAAGTGCATGAAATTGTTCCCGTGTTGGCAATGCGTGATGATCCAGGAAATGAACTGACAGTGTCATCACTGCCAATGCCACCAACTCCTGCGTGTGGCTCTGCCACCTCCGGCTGAAGGGGTATGTCATGCTCACAATCCCTAGCTATAGGTGTGGACCCAGTCTAAGTATGATTTGGATCAATCGCAGGTGGAGTGCTAAATAGCCTAGCCGGTATATGTTGGCTCGTACTGGTTGGACATTATGGTGTACTCTCTGCAACATGACTACTACCAACATCTTGTGCAGGAGCCGGCTGAAACGGAGCCAAAAAATCCTATATAAGAAAGAAAAAGTTTTTTTGATTAGAAATTTATAAGTTATAAACATGAAACATTCATAATTGAACTTACGACAAAAAACAAATCACTTTAAGATATGGTTATTACCTTATATTTTTGAAGGTCTTCCTTCAACTGCTCTATCCTTTCTTTAGTTTCTTGATTTTGATCTTTACTTACAATCAAGCGAAGGATTTCTCTGTTCATTTTTCTGATGATTTTGTTGATTGTTACCATTATGCTGGGGTCATCCAACAAGTCGTCTTCAACCCAATCATCACAACCATGGCCCGTGGACTACATATTTCAAGAAAGAAAAGTTATTTTCAATTATATAAACAAATAATAAATTTCACATTAAATGTAATTCGGAAATGTTAATCATATGCCTGTTATGGGGGGCTGGAGATTTTGGGGGCTGGAGATTTTCCATGATCATCTTGCCAAGAATTAGGTGTTAGAAATCCATAACAAATGAAATGACTCATGCAAACTCACAGAGTATGATGTGCATTATAGTGAAGTGCATTGCC